>PVJC01033767.1:0-19171 GCA_004026665.1 Murina feae
TTTTATAATATATTTTTATTGATTTCAGAGACGGAGAGGGAGAGAGAGAAACATCAATGCTGAGAGAGAATCATTGATCGGCTGCCTCCTGTACACCCCCCACTGGGGGCCGAGCCCACAACCCAGGCATGTGCCCCTGACCAGAATCGAACCCAGGACCCTTCAGTCTGCAGGACGACACTCCATCCACTGAGCCACACCAGCCAGGGCCTGACTTTATATTTTTATCCTCTATTTCATCAATGGCCATTGACCCAAAGACAAAGAACCTAAGTAACCACAGAGTCTCTTAGAAAGCGCAAGGGGCCATTCTGAAAACAGAATGGACACCTCCGAGACTCTGTCCTGTGCGTGAGCTCAGGGACCTGAGAAATGGCTGACAGCTGGCAAAATCTGTGGCATTCATGTTCATTTGATAAATAAACACTCATATTCAAATTCACGCTCGTATGTGCATCCAGAGTGCTGCTGTCCCTGGAGACAGGGCTGTTTTTCCACCTGCCCTGGCTGCCTGGACGACCCCCAGGTCTCTGTCCTGGGAGTGAGCACAGGCCATCCAGGTCCATGTGAAATCAGCATGAACCGCAGCAGCAGCACTTAGCCCTCAGAGCTGTGACGGGGGTCTGATCTGGGCTGGTCTTCCTATACAGTACCCTCAGTGTTCACTGCCATGATTCATATTTCTTCCCTCAACAATGAGAGGGCCTCCGTTTCCCCTTCACCAGGCAGCACGCTGTGTAGCTATTACCATTTCCATTGGGTAGAAAATACTAATTTAATTTTGTTGTTTTTGAGTGACTTGACTCCCTTACAGGAAATAAATCCCTCCTTGGACACATTTCGCAAGTGCCTGAAAGATACAACAGCTTGAAATCTCTCTGAGATGTGTTAATATACTTTACCATCTAGGTACATTGCATCTGAATGTCGGACTCTATAAAAGACGACTTAGATTTTGTTTTGGCTCCATAGAGATCTAAGCTGCACTTCATAACCCCTGTCAAATAAAGGTAAGAAAACTAATTAAGTAATAAATCTGTACAAATGGTTACAGAAAAATGATGACTTCCTTGCATCTTTTATAATAGGAATCGTATGTTAAAAATCGTTAGATAGTATTGCTGGGCATGACTGGGTTGGAAGACAAACAAAACAAAACAGACCTTTTCTCATTGATATTTCTGGTCTGTCTGCTCAGTGAGGTTTAGAATAACCAAGCAGAAGCTGTAAGGCTCATATAACTGATTTTAGGTGTTTATAAACTTTTAAAAATATAATTCAGAATATAAGTTCACATTTATTAGTAGTAAGTGCAGTTGTGTAGGAAATAATTTTTTAAATTGTGGAAATAAATTTCATCTTGAGATCAAAAACTAAAAAACTAAATTTCTTCAACAAACATTTCTATATTGGCATTGTTGAAATGTTTCATTTTTGTTGGCAGTTGTGTGTTTCAATAGTGTCAAGAACTTTAAAAGAATCTGTATCCAACTCCCAGGACCGCAGTGGGCTGAGTTAGCAGGTCCCACACCTGTAAGATGCCTGCACGCAGTGAGACAATGGAGGAACAGCCCCAGCCCTGCCCAGCCCCCAGCCAGGCTGCCTCCAGCGGCACCTTGCTAACTGTTCAGAGCAGGAGATGACTGCCGGGTGCACCATGTTGTACTTGGCAGGCAGGGGAAGGCCACAGCAGGATGCGTTTGTGCTCCATCTACGCAGCAACGTCTGCACTTATAAATCGTGGAAATACATGCCTGCGTGCCCATATCTGCTCTTTCCTAGCGAGAGGGTGTCGCCTGCCACATCCACGTGTTCTAGCTGAGTCACTTCCGTCAGGAGGACTCACTTTGGTGGCACTGTTTCCACGAGCAGGACTGTTAATCCCATGCCAAGTGCCACGTAATGTGCCCTCCCTGCCAAGGGAGGGGTCATGTCACTTTCCATAGCGGCTTACTCTGCTGAGAAACGGAGGCCACAAGCGCCTGCAAGTGCCGTTCTGGATGGTAAATTGGGCAGGACACACGGGTCCAAAGGCACAGATGGGGCTCAGTGCAGCTCAGCCGGCGTCCTTTCGTCAGAGCCTCCTCGCTCACCTAGGACAGGCTGGAGTCTTCATACACAGGGAGATAAGCAAGGGATCCTCAAGGTACCTCTTTTTAAATCTACTCTAATAAAAGAGTAATATGCAAATTAACCATCACTCCGAGACACCTAAGCCACGCCCACCAGCCAACCCATGCCCCAAGCCAATCAGAGCGGCTGTATGCAAATTAACCCAGCCACGATGGAGGCCAGCAGCCATGGAGCTAGAGCAAACAGGAGGCTTCCGTTGCAACTGCTTGCCTAGGCTGGCTGGGCCTCTGCTCATGGCAACAATGTTTAAATTAAAGAAGCCACAGAGCTGAAGCAAACAGGAGGCTTCATTATCTGCCTAGGCCTCCACTCAAGGTAACAAAGTTTCAATTATATAAGATAAATAAACCCCAGAAACCTGAGGTCAGCCATTCTCGCTGGGACCTTGGGTCAATGGGAGCTGTGGGCAGCCTGAAAACGGCCCTCAGCCCCTCAACCAGGCTGGCCAGGTGCCCCACTAGAGACCCGAACCCTGAAGGAACTGTGGGCAGCCTGAAAACGGCCCTCAGTCCCTCACCCAGGCTGCCCAGGCACCCCAGTAGGGACCCGAATCCTGAAGAGGATGTGCACAGCCTGAAAACGGCCCTCAGACCTCACCCAGGCTGGCCACCCTCCATGGGGTGAGGATCCCCACTGGGGAGCTTGGCCAGCCTGCAAATAGCCATCAGCCCCTCACCCAGGCTGGCCAGGCATGCCAGCAGGTGGACATCCCTCAAGGGGTCCCAGACAGTGAGAGGGCACAGACCAGGCTGAGGGACCCCCCCAAGTGCACAAATTTTTGTGCACTGGGCCCCTAGTACATATATCTAATCTAATAAAAGAGTAATATACAAATTAACCATCACTCTGAGACACCAGCCCACCAGCCAATCTGAGCAGCTGTATGCAAATTAACCCAGCCAAGATGGTGGCCGGCAGCCATGGAGCTAGAGCAAGCAGGAGGCTTGCACTGCACCAGCGATTGAGTTGAAACTGCCTGCCTAGGCTGGCCAGGCCTCTGCTCAAGGCAACAATGTTTAAATTATAGAAGCCACAGAGCTGAAGCAAACAGGAGGCTTGGTTATCTGCCTAGGCCTCCACTCAAGGTAACAAAGTTTTAATTATAGAAGATAAATAAACCCCAGAAACCTGATTCCAGCCAGCCTCTCTGGGACCTTCGGTCAATGGGAGCTGTAGGCAGCCTGAAAACAGCCCTCAGCCCTTCACCCAGGCTGGCCAGGAACCACAGTAGGGGCTTGAGCCCTGAAGGGACTGTGGGCAGCCTGAAAATGGCCCTCAGCTCCTCACCCAGGCTGGCCACACCCCCATGGGGTGAGGGTCCCCGTGGGTCCCCACTGGGGGGCTTGGCCAGCCTGCAAACAGCCATCAGCCCCTCACCCAGGCTGGCCAGGCAAGCCAGCAGGTGGACATCCCCTGAGGGGTCCCAGACTGCGAGAGGGCACATGCTGGGCTGAGGGATCCACGCCTGCCCCCCCCCACCGCCAAGTGCACAAACTTTTCTGCACTTGGCCCCTAGTAAACATATATAATTGATTTCTGAGAGGAAGGGAGAGGGAGTGAGAGAGAAAAACATCAATGTTGAGAGAGAATCATGGATCGGCTGCCTCCTGCATGCCTCCATCAGGGATGGAGCTTGCAACCTGGATAGGTGCCCTGATGGAGAATCGAACCCTGACCTCCTGGCTCCTAGGTCGATGCTCAGCCATAGAGCCATGCTGGCCGGCAAGAATGAGAACTGTTATGATCATAAGACACTGATGGTTCTCAGGGGCCAGGACTAGCACTGCCTGGAAGGTGAAGTGGACCCGTGAAGGAAGCATGGCCCGCTCCCGCCCGCTCCTCTTTGAAAGCATGCTGCTTCCACCACTTTCCCACACTCTGGACTCGGTGCACGGGCACAGGCGGGACACACATGGGCGGAGAGGCGTGCTTTCTGTGATGTTACGGGCTGTGGCCACTGTGTCTGCTGCTAGAGTGTCTGTCACACCTTTGAGAACTGCAGACATAACCACAAGGTAGCCAAGCAGACCTACTGGGCCCATTCTGAGACAGATTCAGATCCATATCCTAAAAAACAAACAACCCGTCTGTCACCAGCCCCTGACAGCTCCCCATCTAACAAGTGCATCGCCATGTAATTCTGCAACATCTGATTCAAGTTTCTGCTCCGACCCCATCATACATGATCTCTGAACCTGCAGGAGTGTTTTCCTGGACCAAACATGGCTGACAACCGGTAACGAGTCCGTCAGGGAAGATTAGAGGCTGATTACTGCCTGGTTCTGCGGGGCTGCTGCTAGTTCTTCCTAACAAGAATCTGAAATCCCCTTAAATCTATCCCCGATTTAGATCTCAAAATTGCTTGTGGGACTGAAATTTCCTGGGGCCCCAGCTAATGTCCCTCTTCCTGTCAGCTCTTACATGTCTATGACGACCCGAAATGAGCGAGACGCCAGTCTGCGGGCACACACCTTGCACCAGAGACTCGCTCTACTAATGTCCTCTGAGTTCTCCCAGGGGAGCCAACCAGCTGGCTGGTTCCCAGGTAATTTATGCAAAGAAATCAGACACACTTGCCATTAGCCACCTTCTCCTTTCAGTGTCAGGCCAGGAAGTCCGTGGAGAGGTAGTCCGTCTTTGTGTCCAGGCTTTGAACAAGCAAATGACAGGAACCGAGTCTAAGTGTTTTTGCCAAAACATTGATGCCAGCAGTGACGTGAGCATCCCGTGTCACCATGTGGCTCCTACCTTGCCCAACTTCTTGCAGCCCTCCTGATCTAACGCTCTCCCTGACTATTCCCAGGGCAATCATCTTACTGCTTTTTTCTTTAGATAAGTTTTTATTGGTTTCCGAGAGGAAGAGAGAGGGAGAGAGAGATGAAAACATCCACGATGAGAATCATCGGTTGGCTGCCTCCCACAGGACCCACACTGGGGATGGAGCTTGCAACCCAGGCCTGTGCCCTGATGGGGATTTGAAGTGTGACCTCCTGGTTCATGGGTTGACGCCCAACCACTGAGCATGGCGGCCGGATGGTGACCTTGTTTCTTGCTGGCACTTATTACCAGGCCCTGCAAGTGCTTACATACCAGGCTGCTTAGGGGAACTCACTTCCGGGCCAGGCTCTGTGGCTCTGTGCCTGGCAGTGGCCGAGGAGCAGCGGGGAGAGCAGCACCTGCCTCCGTGAGGGCATCCTTCTGGGAAGGCCAGGGGAGCGGCAGTTGCTGACCAGAAAGGCCCGTGAAAATGCACCCATCCTAGGTTTTCTGAGACATTCACCCACATGTCTGCACCCAGGACTGAGGCCCCACCCCTCTAATCACAGCCCTGTGTCAGCATGGCAGACCCTCCGCCCCCTGCAGCCCAGCATTTACAGTGCCTGCGCACCTGGTGGGGGAAACTATGGGTGCCTTCGTGGCTGCCAGGCGTGGACGCCGCTGGCTCTCCCCGGAATGCCTTTGGTGGCAGCTCACTGTTGCGAGGCTGTGGTTTCGGGGTCCTCAGGTAGAGCGGTGGGACAGCTCTCTACCTGCAACGCTCATATCATCGCTGCAGCCGGGCCCCAAACAGGAGGGGCCCCTCCTCACCCCACCTCCAGCTTGTAGCAAATTCCAACCAACTTCAGATTGGAGGTCCCAGGGTCTTGGTGTCCAGCATCCTGCGTCCCAGGACTGAGGGCTCTGGCCAGGGGCGCTCAGACAGGCTGCCATCCAGTTTCAAATACGCGTGCGCAACGCAAAAGCCATCGCTGCACTGGAAAAGCAAGGAGATGGGAACAGCGGGCTTCACACCTGCAGCCAGAGTCCGATTTTCCTCAACAGTCCCAAATGAACAGCTGATGCAAACATTTATTTTAATATAATGGTGCGTTTTAATCTCAAGGGAGAGCTATGAATTTGTTCAGCAACATTTCTCTCTCTAGCCCTTGGGGTTCCTCCAACATTGATTTTACATCTTGTAATTTCCGCACAATTTATAACGAAGTAGCCAGCAAACAATAAAAAAGAGGTGTAAAAAGCAATAGGGATGGAGAAGGCAACTGCCAGAAGCTGAGGGTTTCTCCTTTTCAGGAAGAGCTTCGTGGAGGCTGGCCTGGGCTGGCCGCGCTCAGTAAACTGCAGCTCTGATTGGACAAGGGCTCACAATGCTGCGCTGATGGCACGATGCCGCTCTCACGCTTTCCTTCCATTTCCTATTAAAATAGTTTCACGGAATTACTTTTCCTTTGAAAAGGGAGAGACACGCATAAATGTGAAAGAGCGGTTCCTTCCATTTCTGCTTCCTATTGGAAAGTCTGTATTTCCCCACAGAGGCCCCGGCGCCCTGCGCCTCAGGGCTGTGCTGGGAGGGTCTCAGTTCCGCAGAGGAAAACGCACCTGTGAGAACATGAAAGCAGGGCTGCGGCATCCTTTGTCCTCCCAACCTTCTATTTGTGACATGACTGGTGTATCACAACGGTTTTTGAAAAGCATGTGGCTGCTATTTATTTGCTTTTGTAGAGAATTTGCTGTGACTTCCCTGGGTACAAAGTTATTAATGAGGAGACCAGAGGAGCAGAGGAAAACTCGAGGACTCGTGCTGTCATCGACGTGTTGAGAATCAATGGGAAAGTGCAGCAGACATTATTGCATAACTGACCCAAATCAGCAATGTCAGACAGAGCATTCTGAAGTGAATTACAACCCACATTTCACTTCAGCGATTAAACATGTATGGATGAGTGAAGATTGAACAGTAATGTATACCGTGGAGATAAACTTCCCTATTCGCACGCGTTTCCACAAAGAGAAGACACTCAAATGACGGGCTGATTAATTGTAACACAACCGCCCTTTCCATCTCTCCCACCATCAGTGACAAGGGCTTCACGCAGGATGGACACTGCCTGCTTCCTCCCGGGTGGAAGGTGAGTCACAGAGTCTCCACCGACAGGGCCAGGGCCGACAGAGAGAGCCACTCGGAGCCTACGCTTTGCACACATGCTCCCCGTGAGTGGTTATTCTACACAAATTCTTGAAGACATCACCCCTGCACAGCCCCTGAGAAAGGCTGTCTGGCACCAGCAGAAGGACAAAGGACAAGGTTGGAAAACTATGAGGGGTGGTGGGGGAGGGAACGGTCCTGACACCTGGGTCAAGCCGACCCCCATCTGCAGCTCTTCCTGAGCATAAAAGACCTGCTCCCTCCCCAAGTCACCGCTAGCTCATTCTTGAATCAGACAGCCTGCACCCAGGAGCCTGGAATAAATATTTTGATGACACTGAGCCTGGAGTCCGTCCTGTGAGACCCTGGCCCAACCCCAAACCTTTCATTAGACATGGGCTTGCGTAGCGTCGCCAGGCAGCTGGCGAGACAAGGCAGGCACGTCAGGGAAAACCCGTGCGGTAAGAGTTTAACTGAAAGCTGCTAACGCAACAGAATGGCGGAGTCACTTTTGAAGAACCAATCTCAACCTACAACTACAGGGTGGGGTAAAAGGAGGTCATGGTTGTTTGTATGGATAATAATACAATACTTAATAAATAATAACATAAGAATAAACTCCTGTGCACTCACAACTGTAAACCTACTTTTGCCCACCCTGTGTATTACTTAAAGTGGCAAATACCCAACTCCTTCGCTCAAAAGGTGAGATTATTATACAGATTTTAGCCTCTGTTCTAGATGTGAAGTGGGAGCCATAACTCACTTATGGACTTGCTACAATGCAATTAGTTCCTTCATTTATATCCTTATGATGAGTCTTCATGGATTTCTACCAAGAAATACTTCATTTCCTGTTTACATGCAAAATGCTTGGTTCCAATTAGTTTTTTTAGGTGTATTTTACCATAAGAGCATTACAGATGTCCCCCATTTTTCTCCCTTTGCCCCCCTCCACCCAGTTCCTGTCCCACCCCAGGCTAACCCTCCTGATGGCTCAATGCTTCTAACTTAAATGGATGGATGTAACCCTGGTTTTCGGAAGACACCCGTAATTTGCACATTGAAGATAAAATGCCACTTCGTTAATTACCGAAAGTGTACAAACATTATCTTCAAAAACGCAGGTAACTTATGCTTCCTACCAGAGCGCCAGACAGAAAAATTGCCCAATGAGTATCTGTAACATTAATGAACAAGACGCAGTGCTGCCCGGCCTAGTGAGGGAGATAAACCATGTCCTCCAAATGCTAACACTGAAGTGGAAGAATTGCCTCAGAACCTCCCCCTTGGAAAAGGTCTAAGGAATGCCAGTAACTGTAGCGGTGAGGGTGACAACAAACAATGCCGCAGCCATTGTTCTGTCCCTGTGGCCTGTGACACACTGATGGGTCCTTCATGTTTGCAATGAGCTCATCGCTTCGTGTAGTAATCTTGCTGTTCTCCTGAGAGGTGAGAGAACCAAGCTTGCACGCAATGGGTTAATTTGCAGCCCAGCACACAGTGAGCGAACGTCCGAGCAGTCCTTTGAGATGTCCGCAAGCCTCTGCCACTTGACTGCAATAAGTTCACTTTATGCATGCATATTAGCCTACCCAATGGAAACAGATACCAGGGGGGTGAGGGCATGAGTGGGGTGGGGGGGCAAAGAGGAGTAAGCACACATATGTAATACCTTAATCAATAAAAAATAAGTAAATAAGTACATGTAGGCACACAGATGATTGACAGACTATTCAGGTGGATCTGTGAGAGTAAACTTTTATTTCTCTATTTCTCTCAGGGTGGTTGGAGTTTGAATGATTAACCATAAAACTTGCAAAGAAAAGTGGCAGGCCAGGGGCCTATTTAACTTGTGCTTAGAAGTGTTCTAGCCTGAAGCCCTTGGGTTTTGTTACTGTAGTAGAATTCCTTCGACAGTGTTTCCTGTGGATAATATCTTCCAACTCTGTCTTATTTACTGCGTTCACTCTTTAGCTTCTGTTTATCATAAGTGAAGGACTGCTATTGTTAACTGATTACAATAATTTGGTGTATCTATTCTGTGTGCCTTTTCATTATCTTGATCCTTTCTCCACCACTCTCACATTGGAGCAGATTTGCCATGTTGACCCTCAACTGTCCTTCATTATGTTTTGCATTGTCCTGTTTTGTGGTAACTTTGATTTGTTTGCACTTTAAATGGATGCAGTTATATTTATGTCTTAGAGAGGTGCGTTTTTGGGGGGAGTTTGACTGGAACCGTTTTCTAATATGTCCTGCTGTATATAACCCGTATATTTCAGGTTACATCCGTTTGCTTCTTAGTTTGCACATCACCTCTTCTCCAGGGTCCAGAGATGGGGTGCCTGCCGGTGGGTCTGTGGGGAGGGGAGTTAGTTTCCAGTTAGTCCTGATTCAAGGTGCTTTTCATTATTTTTCTTTCAAATGTGTCAGCGGTGACCTTTGGCGACTCATTGGCAGAGAGCTGAGTGTCCACACGCGCTGCCCTCCAAGTCAGCCCTCACACTTCCGGTCGGTGAGCCTCTGGGGGTGCGTCGAGCTTTGCCGCTAGGAAATACTTTTCCCCTGAACTCTTCAGGCTCCTGTTTCCTATTCCCCCCCCCCATTTCTCTTGACCTCAGCTGGCCAGGACTTAACCACTGGCTTGTCCTCCCCTCAACCCTCCCAGTGACCAGCCTGAGGCCAGTGTTGGCAGGAGGCAAGACCTCAATCTTCAGATAGTTCCAATCGGAGCCTCAGCCAGCCTTGGGCAGCTGCTGGACACCTGGGGCCACAGAGTTGTATATTTAGAGAGGGAAGGTGCTACCCCCACCCTCAGGCCCTGTTCTGCTCTGCTGGGGCCCCTGGAGATAGTCACCGTCCTGCCCTTAATTTAGTTCTTGAGGTTGAGGGTTGTGAGTTTTCCTTGGCAAATTCATTCCCTTTGGATGGACTGTGTCCCTGAGAAGAAAAGGTACATCTAGGGCCCCAGCCTCTGCCTTGTAATAGATTCCAGGTCCATTTCCTTCCACTGTTTGTGACTCATCTTTAAACCAAAGAATCACGGGGACCATGACATTCCCAGATTTTACCAACTGTATGCACTGGACTGACATCCTGTAAGGCTTCATGGGCGTTAGGAACCCTGGCCTCGGGTAAGTAGAGTTGGGTCAGTTTGTTTGCTTCCAGTTTGTTGGGAAAGTAATTATTATAGTTTATGTCTCATAGATAAGAAAGGTTCAACTCTTCTAAGCCAAGATTTCCTAAATTGATTAATTCCATGAACTCTCAAGAAAAGAGAGCGTTCCTAAACGAGTTAAGCACATTTCTAGCCCACTTTCTGAGCACACTATTGAGTCTATAGCAAACCCTGATTTCTAAACAGTTTGAACTTTTCTATATCCACATCCTTATATCCTCCTCCTTCCTATTTCTTCTTGCAAATCCATCCACTCTTTTTTTTAAAAAAATATATATTTTATTGATATTTTTACAGAGAGGAAGGGAGAGGGATAAAGAGTTAGAAACATTGATCAGCTGCCTCCTACACACCTCCCACTGGGGAGTGTCCACAACCAAGGTACACGCCCTTGACTGGAATCGAACCTGGGACCTTTCAGTCCACAGGCCGATGCTCTATCCACTGAGCCACACCAGTCAGGGCTCCATCCACTCTTTAGAGATAACCTGCCCACATGTGTTTCTCCCCCGTAATCGCATCACATCTGCGGGATGTTCAGGACTTCCCCGTTCAGGCCCAACATTGGTGCCGTCCTAGCAGAGCATCCTCTTACTGTGAAGATCAGGACAACACTGACCTCATCCACGGACCCCCCTGCCTCTCCTTCCCGTTACACACACTGATCTTCTGACTCTGCAGCCCGAGCTTTCATCCCGTTCATCCTGATGTGAACTCTCCATTTTGCTGAGTTCACAGCTTTCTGATTTAGTAGTTAAATACCCTGTCTCCGAGTCTGCTTACAACGCCCATGGAAGGATGAATGACCACGTCTTCACATTCCCTCCCTCCGGGCCCACGTCCGCTTGGTCATGTCCACACGTCCTCTTTCCCTCCCCAGACGCAGGGCAGCCACTGCCCACTGGGTCTCCAAGCTTTTGTGAATGTTTTCAATGGTCGTTAGGGATCCTTTTCAACTGAAAACACCACAAAAGCACTCCTGGCACATTTTTCATGTTAATGGAAAAGTAAATCGTTCCCCATGCTGACTTATTTCCACCTGGTCACTTGGTCTTAAAAGCGCATCTTAATAAATATGCATCGTGCATGTAAGCCAACCTCACCGGAAGCTGGGGAAAGGGCAACGAACCCACCGCAGACTTGGAGGAAGGAAGGGCAGGGGTGCTTGCTGGTGCCGCCATCCCTTCGGGGGGACGTAGCTGCTTCCAGGAGAACATCCCTCCATCTGTGACTGAATGGGCGGAAGGCAGTGCTGGCTCCTGGAAGGCCTGCAGCTGCGAGGGACGCTGCGGAGCGAGATGCGGCACTGACAGTGTTTTATGAAAGCGCTGCCAGGTTTTCTTTGTGCAAACGCTAGCTGAGAGCCTCGAGCAACTGTCACTTACAGAGAACATCAAAGGAAAGCCGCAGCTGGAGTGACAGAGACAAAGCTTGGACGGAACACTAACAAGGGGGAAGACAGAAAAGCATACGCTCCTGTCAGTTATGCAGAAATGCTGCTTAATGAGTAGCTCGTTCTCTATTCACCCGGCCAACCTTGGCCAAAGACTAGGTACTTACAACTAAGAACACCCGCACACTAGACTGCAGGGAAACATCTGCAGAATATTTTTTAGTGCATTGATTTCTTTTTTTTAAAATTGATTTTAGACAGTAAGGAAGGGGACGGGGGCGGGGCAGAAACATTGATGTGAAAGAGAAACATCAACTGGTTGCCTCCCATACTTTCCCCAATCGAGTATGGAACTTGAAACCCAGGTATGTGTCCTGACCAGGAATCGAACCCACCACCTTCTGGTGGCTGGGATGGTGCTCCAACCAACTGAGCCGCATGGACCAGGGATGATTTCTTTAAATTTTATATTTTTAAAAGCAAGTTGTTTTTTCTTTTGTTTTGAACGGATATAACTTTTATAGGATTTACTCATGTGCCCTAGAAGGGGCGAGTAGACATATTTTAGAAACACGAAAATCAGCATCTGGGCACTGCTGGCTTATTTGGGGTAAGAGATAACGTCATCAAGTGTCCCTGGGCTGACTCAGGGGAGCACCCTCTCGTTCCACAGAATCCAAGAATATCCCACATCTGGCCTCCACTCCGACCACGTTATTTCTTCCACTAAGTCACCCATTCCTCCCAGGAAACCCAGTGCTCGTCTCTCCTGAATCCTTTCCACTTGTGGTGAAAACACACGATGCTTCTGCCAGGTTATGGCGGAGATCATGGTGTCCCTGGTGTCTACGCTACTTCCCGTGGGGTCTTGGAAACCTCCAGAATGCCTCATTCCTCATATTTGCCTCCAAATCACTGTGATCTGTGTGGTTACAGTCATTATCATCTTTACCATGAAAAATAATAAGTGGGGTTCATCTCGCTGTCCCTCTATTTCTACCCCAAACCAGAGGAAAGTTGTGGTAAAAATCACAGTTCCCTTTAAAGAAAACAAGGGCTCGGTGGTGCCATTTGCCCGCCTTGCCCTGGCCCCTGACCTGCTACCTGTACATGGAGCAGGGGTCAGGGGGTCAGGGGGTCCATGAGACCCCCCGGGCAGGATGGGGCCCTCCATCCTCTGCTCGCCTGTTAGAATGGAAACGCCTGGAAACCTTGGAGGGTAACTCTGCTGGCGATCACCCATGAAACCGGGTCGACTTGCCCACGTGGTAAGTCCTGGCTCGGTGAACCCAACGCTGCTGAAGCTGTGGGGCCGTGCGGAGCTTCCTGAATGTGGGTAAGTTAATGTCATCATCCAGCTCTTCCTATTGGTGGGAAGTTTCAATAGTGTTTTAATAAACCGTGTCTATTTTTTCAAAACCACACAGTTGTGTACGGAACTGGCAGGCGGCAGACTCAGTCCGCGGCAGGAGGCAAGTCACTGCCGTCCGTGACCCCGCGAGGTGCTGGCATCCTGACGTGAACAGAAGCCAAGTCCAATGTTGGTCATGATTTTCTGAAGCGATAAAACGATGTGAAGTGTAATGTGCACGAGTCCTTTAAAATATCTGATAAACTAAACAGCTATATAGCTCACAGGCTTCTGTTCAGCACTAGAGCACAGGTGAGCCCAGGACAGTGGAGAACTGCTGTGGATTCATGATGACACTGAGATGCTGTTATCACTTCTTGTTGTAGGCAGACAGTAAGAGGAACATCACCACTCTGTCCAGTGACCTAAGACATCTGAATGACAATGAATTACAATTAATATTTACTGAATCTGAGGTCATGGCTACGGGACAGGAGATGAAGTGTGTAAATGCTGCTATTTTTAAAAAAGTGGTAATTTCAAAAATGGGGAAGAACTTTGCTGAAAAAGGCAACTCTTGTCACTTAGCAACAGCTGCTGACACAAGGATGTTAAATGTGGCTGGGGGGGGGGGGGCTGAATCAGAAATCAAGGGGGGAGGTGGTTCCCTCAAGCACAAGTGCTTGCGCAGATAACGCACCAGAGGTGGATCGGGCCCATGCTTTCCACGTCCCCACACCCAGCTGCGTATGTGTAGTCCTCAGCTTCTGTACAAATTAGAACGAGCACACTATTGCTGTCACCACTCAGGAGGGATCAGGCCCATTCAAGGTATTCACGGAACAGGAGTAGATTCCTGCCGGGAAGTCCTGCTTCCTAGACAAGGAAATGAGAGGCAGTCACTGCGCGAGGACAAAGCGGGATTTTCTGGGCCGGGTGTCACCCGAGAGCCGCAGTGGAACAGCGGGGGTGGGGGGGGCACCAGAGGTGCCGAGGGCCCGGCCATGCCCTCTGTGAGCCACCCGAGACCTCGGGCTGAGAGGAGAGAAGCGCCAGGCAAGGGCCCGAGGGCGAGTGGACAGGGCAGGCCGGGCGCAGCTCCCATGGGCCCTGGGAGCTGGGTGAGGGCCCAGGAGGGAGTGACTCTGTAAATGTGACTGAGTGGCACTCAGATTGTGGCCCAGGGAGGAGGGCCGCTCCCTCCTCTTCACTCCGGGCTCTTTGTTTCTCGCAGGGACTCACTCTCACTTTTCCCTCCTTGGAAGACACGTCCAGGAAGTCCTGGGGACGTTCTGGGACATTCTGGGATGTTCTGGGACATTCTGGGATGTTCTGGGACGTCCTGGGAGAGTTTGGGCCGGTGTCTGTGTCCTTTACATACAGACCTGCGCTTGTTTTGTCTTCATTCATTGCTTAAGGGGCCTGAGAGGTCCGGAGCTTTTGTGGACGCGCTGGTGGGGGGCCCATGGGCATTGACGGGGGAGGGGGGCTGTCGGAGGGCCCAGGATGGCTGCCAAGCAGCAAGATGTTTGGGTCTGCCCTGTGGGCTGACACCCATTCCAGGGTCAGGGCCTGACTTGTGCTAGTTGTTGAACATTTTGAGGGTCGCCCTGCAGCTTACAGGGTATTTATCTTCTCAGATCTTAATGTGCAGTGTTGAGAGGTGCCTGTTCTAGATCCTTCTGCACTGCTGTCTGCCACTGGGTGCGACTCTGTGGTCCTGAGGGAAGACTTCTCACATCCTCCACCTGATGGAATTAGTGCGGGAGCAGGTGCATGCAATGCCACCCCTTAGCAAGAACCATGGGCTGCACACACACAAACACATGCACACACACATTCATACACACACACTCACACATGCATACTAACTGTCCTAAGTGCCCCCTGAAACACCATAATCCCAGGAAAGAGGGTCCGAGAGGCACTGGAGCGGGACTGACAGCTGAAGGCCGTGATCTCAGAATATTTGTGGGACATTGGGGAGAACATGTCCTTTCAGATATGACACATACTGAACAGCACTTGGGTGACTTTTTCACTATCAGCAAAAACGTGAGCCTGTGCAGTGAGTTCCAGCTGCTATAATTCATAGGCGCGTCTATTATCCTGTAACTGGGACGCTAGTGACGTGTCCATCTCCAACAACTCGCTCCAAGTGACAGGCGGGAGGGACTCTGAGAACAAAGGGAAACTTTCTATTTGAACAATGAAACCTACTTCAGTGTGGCAGCCATTTCCTCCACCTTCACCACAGGTTCTCAGAGGCAAGGGTGGGGGGAAGGGGCAAGCCGTCGGTGAGGAAGTGTCCCTCCCTCCCTCCCTCCCTCCCTTCTCCCCTCTCTCCCTCTCTCCCTCCCACCCTCCCTCTAAGAGACTAGACTAAAATTATTCCTTGAATGTATCGACTGATTATGCGATGAAGCAGCAGACACAGCGGGCCTCAATGACCCTCAGTTTTAAGGAGTCGACACTGACTTGCAAAGACAGATCATTCAACATTCGCCAAACAAACAACGATCATCACCGACAAGACCAAACGCTCCCTCCAAACAAAAGCACTGACACACGAGCTCTCGGACACGCTCCCCAGGCCCGGCTGTGCCGGGAAAACCAGATGGCAGCAGGCGATGTGGTTCAGGTCCAGGCCACCGGCAGCAACGCGACACTAAGGGAGGAGATTAACACCAGCAGGTGAAGCAGCAGCAGTGGGGCTAGTAACTGAGAAAATCGGAAGCAACAGGAGAGTTTACAGTTTGGTCCCTTTTAATAAAAGGTTGTACTTCTGTCACGTTCAGTTAAGTCTGAGAGCGTAGTGAGCAACAGGCGTGCGTTCCAGACGGGAAGTACCAGCAGCTAGAGCTCCGAGTGCACACCTCACCACAGGCCGCAGGCCTGGAGCCGCCACGGAGGCCTCACCATCGACGAGCTTCACGCTCGAGACTAAATTTGCTGTTGAATCCGTCCACCGCTTACTGGGGTTTTATTGAAGTCTCTGTAAACATTAACTTATTGAATTATCCTGCCGTCCCTCAGACGCTACTCTTCCTGTTGTCATTCTTAGGGAAACACAGCCAGTGGTGGAGGAGTAACCGTCTGGTTAGGGACCCAAACAGGTGACCACGTCTGCCAAGTCCTCGTCCAGAACTTCAGGAGGTGACTCCAGCTTCTGCGGGGAGGGATGGCAAGTGTGCGGAAGCAGGGAAGTCAGCTTCCCTGAGAAGGGCCTGCGTTGACCTGCGATTAGGATCACTGAAGCGCCATCTCAGTGGAGTCAGGCAAATGGACGCACTCAGTGTTTCCTTCCTGGGGTGCAGGCGAGTCTGTGTGCGTGGAAGCTGCCACATCACGGTGCCCCCTTTACAGACCCTGAAGCCACGTCACTGCAGAGGGGCAGCCCAGCCAGCGGCCCGCAGCTGACAGCCGACTGGGACGTGGCCTTCGCTGCAGTGAAACCCAAACACCTGTGTTAGCAAAAGTGACATCAGAGCAACAAAGCTGCCAAACACCTCACCCTCTCGAAGAAAATGGCAGATGACAGCCACTAACCCCTTTCAGGAGGTGAAAGAATGGCAGACAGAATGCCACAGTCCTATTCCCACAAACCTGGAAAGCAAAGCTCCCAGAGGGCAGCAGCGAAGGACACAGCAATTTGAAACATGTTACATAACAATATACTAACTATCCACACTCATAAAAGAGAAAGATGCAAATTGGCCATACCTTCACGACACCCACCAGCCAATCAGGAGTGAGTATGCAAATTAACCCAACAAAGATGGTGGGTTAATTTGCATATCCAGGTGCTGAGCGGCCAGGGGTGGGGCGGAACACAGGCGTTCAGCCCCGCCCTAGCCACTTCAGGCCTCTGGGTAGCATGGCAGAAAGGCAGCGCTGGGCCGGAGTGAAGGCGGTGCTGGCAGCCAGGGGAAGGAAGGCCCATTCTTGCACGAATCTTCGTGCATTGGGCCTCTAGTTATATACATAAAAGAAAAGTATATATATTTATATATCTAATCTAATAAAAGAGCAATATGCAAATCAGCCATCACTCCAAGACACCTAAGCCACGCCCACCAGCCAAGCCATGCCCACCAGCCAATCAGAGCGGCTGTATGCAAATTAACCCAGTCAAGATGGCGGCCGGCAGCCATGGAGCTAGAGTAAACAGGAGGCTTCTGTTGCACCAGGAGTAAACTGCCTGCCTAGGCCAGCCCGGGCTCTACTAAAGGTGACAATGTTTCAATTATAGAAGCCACAGAGCTGAAGCAAACAGAAGGCTTTGTGCCTGCCTAGGCCTCAGCTCAAAGCAACAACATTTCAATTACAGAAGATAAATAAACCCCAGAAACCTGATTCCAGCCAGCCTCGCTGAGACCTTGGGTCAATGGGAGCTGTGGGCAGCCTGAAAACGGCCCTCAACCCCTCACCCAGGCTGGCCAGGCACCCTAGTAGGGACCTGAACCCTGAACGGACTGTGGGTAGCCTGAAAATGGCCCTCAGCCCCTCACCCAGGCTGGCCAGGCATGCCAGTAGGTGGACATCTCCCAAGGGGTCCCAGACTGAAAGAGGCCACAGGCCGGGCTGAGGGACCCCCCACCCTGAGTGCACACATTTTTGTGCACCAGGCCCCAAGTTTAGCATATAACTATGTATCTATGATTCAGTGATAACACTTCATGTTACTGTATCAGCATAACCATTTTAATATAAACAACAGGCACAATTTAAGCCTCTAGATCATCAAGTAGTTTGGCTGAGATAAATAAAAATGTAAATATGACTTATCATACCTATGGGCAATTCTAAGGAACTCCAGGCATGGAGTTATTTAAATAAATAATAAATTTCTAGCAATTTATTCTACTAATATAGCTGATTGCTTATGACATTGTTTTATAATCCTGAAAATAAAAAACAAATTTTTCCCTGGGAGTTTAAATAAAAATACTCTGCAACTAACTCATACATTTTATGAATATCTATATATCTCAAAACAGAAGAATGTTCCATCAATGGAAAAAACCAGACAGTCTGTCCCAGTGGTGGATGGCAGAGCCACGAGATCCCATTTTGGTTAAACAGTTACAATAACTCACACATGCGCATGCGCACACACACACACATGCACACAGCCATGTGTCCTGGTGGAATACCTGCCATTATTCCTAGCGCATGTTTGTTTCTGGGCCATGGGAGTGGGCGCTCCTTTCCTATTACATTGGCTTTTGTGTACAATGTAATGTTTCTGTAATGATTATGTATTTTTAAATAATTAAAGATTGAAACATGAATAAATTATTAACTTCAAATAAACTGGCTTCAATACCAGCGTCTTTACTACCCCACCCCCCAAGCAAACAGAGCAAACAGGCCCCAGGGGGCACCAGAGGCAGCTGGGAACCCAGCAAGCTCCTGTCAGTCAGAGCACCAGCAGCTGGGGGAGCGGGGGAGGGGATGGGGGGGTGGGGGGTGGGGGGGAAGGGGGGACTCCTCACTGGGGGCTGCCTTTCCTCCAAATGTACTTGGTAGTTTATCATAAGTGAAGGCCAAGTGTGTGCATGTGGTATAAGACTATATATCACCAAGGTTAGACGTTTAGATGTTTAGGGAAGTTTCTCAAAGCAACACAGGAGAGAAATGTTATTGAAAGGAAATGGTATTTCTTTTTTTAAAAATATATGTATCTATTTATTGATTACAGAGAGGAAGGAAGAGGGAGAGAGAGATAGAAACATCAGTGATGAGAGAATCATTGATCGGCTGCCTTCTGCATGGCCCCAACTGGGGATGGAGCCACAACCAAGCATGTGCCCTGCCTGGGAATCAAACATGTGACCTCCTGGTTCATAGTCAATGCTCGACCACCGAGCCACACCAGCCGGGCGAAACCATATTCCTGGAGAAAGGTCCCTGTTCTGTCCCCTCGGGCAGTGAGTCTGCAAGGCAGTGTTCTCAGGAGACTCCTGCAAGCGGCCCCTGGAGCCTCTGGCTGACTTGGCTCCCTTGTCTCCTCCGACTGGAGGTCAGCTCTTTCCAGTGACCCCTGTGTGATGGCACACCAACGCCATGAGCCCTCCTGCTGGGAGCATCCCCCTGCTGGGAGCAGCCCTCCTGCTGGAAGGAGCCCTCCTGATGGGAGCAGTCCCCCTGCTGAGAGCGGCCCCCTACTGGAGCAGCTCTCCTGCT
>PVJC01033768.1:0-11241 GCA_004026665.1 Murina feae
ACCTCTTACCCGCTCCCCGATGCCCCGCAAAGGGCCTGGACAGCTGCCAAGCAGGCCACGAACCCCCTGCCACCTCTTACCCACTCCCCGATGCCCCTCCAAGGGCCTGGACAGCTGCCACGCAGGCCACCGACCCCCTGCCACCTCCTACCCGCTCCCCAATGCCCCGCAAAGGGCCTGGGAAGCCCACTAAGCATACCGCCGACCCCCTGCCGCCTCTTACCCGCTTCGCGGTGCCCTCCAACCCTGCCGCCTCTTTCCCACTCATGGGTCCTGGGTCCTGCACTGTCCCGCCCTGCAGCCGCTCTGTGCACTCGGGAGGTCCCTCAGCCCAGCCTGTGCCCTCTCGCAGTCTGGGACCCCTCGGGGGATGTCCACCTACTGGCGTGCCTGACCAGGCTGGGTGAGGGGCTTTAAAGCTGCCCACAGCTCCCATTGACCCACTGTCCCAGCAAGGCTGGTGGACACAGGTTTCTAGAGTTTATCTCCTATAATTGATACTGTTCCTTTAAGGCCTGGAGTTTATCTTCTATAATTGATACACTGTTCCTTTAAGGCGGCCTTTTAACTGAAGCCTCCTCTTTGCTTCACCTCGCAGTGTCTATAATGAAACAATTTTTACTTTTACTGGTTAGGCCTGGGATGCTCTTTCCTTTAGCTCCCGAGGATTCTATGATTGTTACATTGTTTCAAACCTGTGTTTCGCTAGAGCCAGTTTAATCAGAGCTGAGCTGAGCGGGCGCAGCTTCACCTTCACTCCTGCCACAATGGAAACTGCTGTTTACTCAGGTCCGGGAGTGGCAGCCTCCATGTTGGCTGGGCTAATTTGCATACAGCCGCTCTGATTGGCTGCTGGGCGTGGCTTACCCTGTCTCGGAGAAACGGTTAATTTTAATATTTTGCTTTTATAGAGTAGATATGCATAATCCATGGACACAGGCAATAGTGTGGTGAAGGCTTGAGGCAGGGCAGGGGTGGGATGGAGAGGGTCAATGGAAGAAAAATTTTAAAAAGATAAAATCTGGGTAAACAAATGGAGGTTCTGCTACAGAGATAAAAGCATCAGGTTACTGAGAGAGAAAGAGAGAGAGAGAGAGAGAGAGAGAGAGAGAGAGAGAGGACTGACATTGAACTAGACAACCTTTAAGTCCCTTTGATTTATTTATTTACTAGGGGCCCAGTGCACAAAAATTTGTGCACTCAGCAAGTCCCTCAGCCCGGCCTGTGCCCTCTCACAGTCTGGGACCCCTCTGGGTATGTCCACCTGCTGGCATGCCTGGTCAGCCTAGTTGAGGGGATGATGGCTGTTTGCAGGCTGGCCAAGCCCCCCAGTGTGCACCCTCACCCCATTGGGGTGTGGCCAGTCTGGGTGACGGGCTGAGGGCTGTTTTCAAGCTCCCACAGTTGCTTCAGGTTTTGGGTCCCTATTGGGGTGCCTGGGCAGCCTGGTGAGGAGCTGAGGGGTGTTTTCAGGATTCCCACAGGTCCTTCAGGTTTTGGGTCCCTACTGGGGTACCTGGCCAGCCTGGCTGAGGGACTAATGGTTGCTTGCAGGCTTTCAGGCTGCCCACAGCTCCCATTGACCCAACATTCCAGCAAGGCTGGCTGGAAGCAGGTTTCTGGAGTCTTTTTATCTTCTATAATTGATACACTGTTCCTTTAAGTGAGGCCTAGGCAGGTAATGAAGCCTCCTATTGGCTTCAGCTCCGTGGCTTTTATAATTGAAAGAATGTTGTCTTAGTAGACTCTAGGCACTCAGTTTCCTCCATCGCTGGTGCAACGGAAGCCAGCTGTTAGCTTTAGCTCCGAGGCTTCTATAATTGCAACTATGTTGCAACAATGTTGCCTGGAGCTGGGAGAAGCCCAGCCTGCCAGCAGACAGTTTACTCTTGGTGCAATGGAAGCCTCCTGCTTACTCCAGCTCTGTGACTGCCAGCCTCCATCTTGGCTGGATTAATTTGCATACAGCCTCTCTGATTGGCTGGTGGGTGTGGCTTAGGTGTCCCGTAGAAATGGTCAATTTTAATATTACTCTTTTATTAGATTAGATAGATTATTTGTATAGTTCTCTTTTTTAAATTAAATTTATTGAGGTGACATTAGTCAACATGATCATATGTTTCAGGTATTGGTTTCTATGTTACAAGTTTTGTATATTGCACCATATGCCCACCACTCAAAGTCAAGTGTTTTCCTGTCACCATATATTAAGGCCCCCTTCTCCCCTCACCCGCTTCCCTCTGGCAACCACCACACTGCAGTCTGTGTCCATGAGCTTCAGTTTTATATCCCACATATGAGTGAAATCATATGGCTCTTAGCTTTTTTTGACTGACTTATTTAACTTAACATAATATTTTCAAGTTCTATCCACATTAATTCAAATGACACTATTTCATCCTTTCTTATGGCTGAGTAGTATTCCATTGTTTATATGTACCACATCTTCATTACCCATTCCTCTATTGCAGGACACATTGGTTGTTTCCAAATCTTGGCCACTGTGAGTAATGCTGCAATGAACATAGGGGTGCATATATCTTTGCAAATACACAATTTTGAGGTTTTAGGGTATATACACATGAGAGAGATTGTTGGGTCATATGATAGCTCTATTCTTAATTTTTTGAGGAATTGCCAGACTACTTTCCATAATGGCTGTACCAGTCTACATTCCCACCAATAGTGAATGAGAGTTCCTTTTTTTCCACAACCTCTCCAGCACTTGTTATTGTTTGTCTTGTTGATAATGGCCACCCTAACAGGTGTGAATTCTGTAATTCTTTGCATTGATTATCATGACAAAAATATTGTAAAAAGAATCATTGCTTAATGGTCAGACAGATTTATGTTTGAGTCCTATTGCTGTCTTTTACTAGCTATTTGAATATGGGCAAGTTAATTGACTCCTCTGAGCCTTAGTCTTCTCAACTAAATCGAATGGAAAGGGTGTTAGGAAGTAATAAAATAATCTATCAGTACTATTTGATAAATAGAAGTAGAGAGGGAGAAACTTCCTCTACATTCTGCTACAACACCTAAATAGAGATTAAGTAGCACAATTTCATGTTTAATACAAACTACAGTTGAACATGCACAGAATTTTTTCTTCAAAGGAAACAATGAGTTCACACAATAAGTCATAAAATTAAAGCCCTCTAGTGGTATCTTCTGCTACACAGTCTATGTTTTAAACTGAATATCTCACTGCACTACTGTCTTCTCATGATAATGTAGTTCGAAGGTGACATTTGAGAAACAAAACTGAAAGCAATAGCCTATTAAATGACACTTTGCCTATCAAAAATGGTTCTGTTGCTAATCCCTGTGGTGAACCTTTCCAGTTTCTATGTGAAAATGTTGTTTATATTGTTGATATAGCTTAATTCCAGTTCTATTTATGTGTTTACACAATGCAATAAAATCTCCAGTGTGTATATATGTGTACATATAGACATTTTCAGGTAACTCAATAAATCCTTGAGAGCGAATTAAACCAGGTAGCCATATACATTAATACGACATATTTTATCTCTAAAAATATGGTCTGGGTGCCATTTAGTTTGGCAGGAATGTATTTTTTTCTGTAAGTCTTTTGGATAATCTTTAACTGCTCAGAGCTGAAAAGAATGGAATGTTCCTATCTTCCTTCTCTTATTACATTCACCTTGTAACTCAGAGTTTGCCAAGTCAAACCTTGTGTTAATGCCTCCCACCAACTACCCTAAAGAAAGATATTTCCTAGAGCAAATCCAGGTTACATTACAATACTTGCCAATCCTTGAGATACTGTTTTAGAGTTCTTTGGCCACTTAAAAATAGCAAGAATTAAAAACTTTGGTGGCCACCTTCTTTCAATGAGATGCTTTTAGGCATTAGATATTTCTCAAAATTTCATCAATAATGGACATCTAACAAAAATTTGTTTCTTAATTGTTTTATAATTATGTTTTATGTTTTGAAGAGGATCTTGACATAAGTATTTTTCATCATTATCTATTTATCAAGGAAACTGGCATTGCCTTGGATGAGCAATTGCGCCTTATATCAGTATACCTCTATACCAGCCTTACTGCATAAGACATCCAGAATGGCACCATTAACACAAATGGAAATAACATCACCAATGCAAATTTATGAAAATATTTAAAATTATGATGAATTTATACAAAACAATCCCAAAATGATTCAGATGCAGGTAAGTTTCTAATAAAATATTACAGACTCTATTTCTACCACAATAATCCAAGATAGACAGTGATGCAGATGGCTGTATTTTATGGCACATAATCTATGTATATAAAAGCCTAATATGCAAAGTGTTCCCTCAGGAGTTCAACTGACCAGGGGTTCAATCCCTTGCTATGATGTGCGCTGACCACTAGGGGTGGCGCAGAACAGAGGAAGGCCCCAGCTGGCAGTTAGCAGCCGCTAGGGACCCTACCAGTGCAAGAATTTCATGCACTGGGTCTCTAATTGCTTGATACTCATCAGAGGTTGTTACAGTGTTTATGACATCATCCAAATGAACAGAGATTATGTAAAATGTACACATCAAAATATAGGCAGTTTTCCTTCATATGTTCATCCAAGCCTACAAGACGCAGCCACAAACTGTGGATGAATTGGAGTTTTGAACAGGTTGCCAAGAGCCAGGTCTGGATAGTATCTGACACTGACTTGCACCAGAGAACCTTCCAGAAGGCCCAGAACTGGCACACTGGTTCAGACAACATGGGAGCAAGATCCAACAAGTTTCAGAAGTAGCATATCCAAATGAAGATCACAGTAGGCACTAAACTCTGCTGGGACAAACTCAACTCTTTTATTTATTTACTAGAGACCTGGCACATGAGATTTGTGCACTGGTGGGGGACGTGGCCTGTGGGGTTTGGCTCGCTGTGGGAACGCTACTCATTCTGGTGAGCTGAGTGGCACTCCCACTGTGGAAGCTCACTGACCACCAGGGGGCAGATGCTCAACACAGGATCATACTGACTGGTCAATTGGTCATTTTAGTCATTCTACTGTTTGATCCCTGGGCTTTTACTATATAGGATTATTACTTTTTATCTCTTTTTTTTCATATATCTTATTTTTCTTTCTTTCTTTTTACTTTCTTTTCTCCTTTTCTTGTTTTCTTTTTCTTTCTCTTTTCCTTTCCCTATTCTTTACTTCTACATTATTTTTACTCTTTTTCCTGTCATATACTTTTTTGTTTTCTTTTTTTCTTCTCACATTCTTTTTTTGTTGTTTTTATTTTTTATTTTCTCTTTTTTTTCTGTTTGTTGTTATTTTGTTTTGTTCTGTTCTGTTAGCACTGTACAACAGCTTCCACTATTAGTTTGGGGTTGAACCTCACAGTCAAAAAACCTGAGAGTAGATCTCACCCAATAATTGGACAACAAAAATCAAGACTCAGTTACAACAAAAGGGCCCACATAACTCACACAAGGGACATTATTAGAGCACTTAGCTCAGGAGATCAAGGAAACTGCACCACCGGGTCCCACAGGACATCTACTATATAAGGCCAACCCACAAAGACTAGGAGTCATAGAAGTTCTACTACATAGAAACAAGCACAGAGAGACAGCTAAAATGGACAGGAAAAGAAATAATTCTCAAATGAAAAAACAAAAACAAACAAACAAAAAAATCAGGAAAGATGTCCAGAAAAAGAGCTAAATGAAATGGAGGCAAGCAATTTATTAGATATAGTGTTCAAAGTAATCATTATAGGGTTGCTCAAGAAATTTAGTGAGAATTACAGTGGGATCTTGGTTCTCAAACTAAATTTATTCTGTAAAATTGTTCAAGAGGTGGTTTGTTTGAAAATCAAATAATTTTTCCCCATTAGAAATAATGTAAATTGAATTAATGCACTCCAGACCCCCAAAGTATCCCCTGTTTTAACCTCTCTTATATACAGTACATGTGTAATATTCTGTTTAATCTATAAATAAATACTTTAAACACCAAAAAACATGAAATATAAATGAAAATTTAACAAAAAGGAAATGAAGTGTACAGCAAAAGTGAAAATTTATGTACATACTAAAAGTAACCTTTAATGTTGAGAGTTATTGATGATTGAATATGGAGGAGAAAGATGGAGGGATGGGAGGATATTATTATTTGGAAGGGGATTCCATTACCTGTGTAAACAATTCCTTGTAGTCAAGTCTGTGTTTTAAATTTTCATTTGTTTTCTGTTTCTCTTGGTTAGAATCCTGGGGATACAAATGGTCAATATGTCAAATGCTACAGAGTGATTAAAGAAGAAAATAATTTAAAAATCAATACATTTTACAATGAGGTATTGGGTGACCTTTGGGAAAACAGTTTGAGGAGAAAGCCAGATTGTTTTGAGATGAGAAATTGATAGGTGAGGAACTGAAAGTAGACTGAAAGGAGTTTTAGGGCTAAAATAGGCAGGTTTAGGAAGTTTCAGAAATTAGGAGGTCCATCATGGGAGAAGACTGCAAAAGTGAGAGCTTGGAGTTAACAAAAGGCATACAATCCACAGGATAAGGGGAGAGAAAGACATCCATTCACAAAAGATAGGGAAAAGTCACAGGGTATTGGGAAAAAGAGGAAAAAAACTTGCACAGAGGATAGAGAAATGCTGACAAATGGGAGAAAGAGGAAAACAGATTTTCACAGGATGTAGAGAATTCTGCCACTGAAGGGGGAGAAAAAAAGAGGGCACCATGTGTGTTTTGAGCTTTGAAGCTAATATTCTACTGGTTGGAAGGCAGTATAAAGAAACAGAGACTGAAGCCTTTATAAGCATTAGGGGAAAAAAAGGAGCTTAGTCTGCTACTCCCTTTGGGACCCACTTTCTACGTGGGAGTCTGTACTTGTTTCCAATAAATTTCTACCCTTTTCATCTGCTACCTTTTGTCTGTGACTTCATTCTTCAAATAAACCTGCACAAGAACCCAGGAAAGAAACCACCTTTGCATCCTGCTCTGGAAAAATTCCACTTGACTCAGTAGCAAATACGAGCAGCTTTTCCAAGAAATTTATCAATAAAGAAAGTCATTGTAGTAACCTGACAGGTAGGAAAATTCACAGTAATATTTTATATTGTGCTATGTTTTGTCTTATGCTATTTAGAACATCAATTAGATACTTGGAACATTAAATTATTCACTTATGGTTGCCTAGTCTCTGAGAATCACAGATCCACTGGGCTCAAAACAGTCATGCATGATCATTTGCTCCAGTGCATTACTTTCAGAGAATACCAGACTTAGAACAACTCTAAGAAAATGCAAGTTCTAAAAAATCCTCAGGATTTGTGTTAAAAGTAGAATTTGTCTGTCAAGAAAGCAATACACGTCGGAGAGATGCAAATCAAAACAACAATGAGATATCATCTCACACCTGTAAGAATGGCTATCATCAACAAATCAACAAACGACAAGTGCTGGAGAGGATGCGGAGAAAAAGGAACACTCGTGCACTGCTGGTGGGAATGCAGACTGGTGCAGCCACTGTGGAGAGCAGCATGGAATTTCCTCAAAAAATTAAAAATGGATCTCTCTTTTGACTCTGTGATCCCACTTCTTGGAATATATCTTAAGAAACCAGAAACACCAATCAGAAAGGACATATGCATCCCTATGTTCATAGCAGCACAATTTACCATAGCTAAAATTTGGAAACAGCCTAAGTGTCCATCAGCAGATGAATGGATTAGCAAACTGTGGTACATCTACACAATGGAACACTATGCCGCTATAAAAAGGAAGGAGTTCTTAGCATTTGCAGGAGTATGGATGGAGCTGGAGAACATAATGCTAAGTGAAATAAGCCAGTCAATGAAAGAAAAATACCACATGTCCTCACTCATCTATGGATAATAATAACCATTATAAACTGGTGAACAAAAATAGATACAGAGGCAGAACAGCATCAAACAGCCTGTCAAATTACAGCAACAAGGACAGGGAGGATTGGTGGGGGGGGGGGGTAACAGATCAGCCAAGGGACTTTTATGCATGCATTTAAGCATAACCAATGGACACAAAAGGCTGGTGTGTAGGGGAGGCGGGCGGAAGGGCAGGGGGAAAAAGAGATATATGTACTAATCTTTGTAAAACTGTATGTAATTAATTAAAAAAAGAAAGCAATACAATTTTAGGATGTATTAATAGAAATATATGTTCTACATCAAGAGAGTTCATATTCCTATCTAATAAAGAGGGAATATACAAATTGACCATCACACTATAACAAGATGGTGGTCCCCACAGCAGAGGCAGGGATCCCATAACACAAGATGGCTGCACCCACAGCAGAGGCAGGATTCCTGTAATACAAAATGGCATCTTCCACAGCGGGGGCAGGGCCGGCTGCTACAAGCACCTGCTTCTGGAGTTCCCTCATTTCAAACTTCCAGACTATCCTTCATTAATGAATGCAAATACATGTGATGAATATTATGAGCAACAACAGGCACAGGTTTTGATAAATTCTCTGAATGATGAATAGTTGGAAGCCTTTCAGACTATAACTTCAGCAATCAAGGATCAAACTGTACACCCCAAATGCTTTTTCTTGGATGGCCCAGGTGGTAGTGGAAAAACATATCTTTATAAAGTTTTAATACATTCTATCAGAGGTCATGGTGGTACTGTTTTACCCACAGCATCTACAGGAATTGCTGCAAATTTACTTCTTGGTGGAAGAACCTTTTATGCCCAATATAAATTACCAATTCCATTAAATGAAACTTCAATTTCTAGACTCAATATAAAAAGTGAAGTTGCTAAAACCATTAAAAAGGGCAAACTTCTCATTACTGATGAATGCACCATGGCATCCAGTCATGCTATAAACACCATAGATTACTAAGAGAAATTATGAATTTAAATGTTGCATTTGGTGGAAAAGTTCTCCTTCTCGGAGGGGATTTTTGACAATGTCTCAGTGTTGTGCCGCATGCTATGCGATCGGTCATAGTGCAAATGAGTTTAAAGTACTGTAATGTTTGGGGATGTTTCAGAAAGTTGTCTCAAAATAAATATGAGATTAGAGGATTCTGCTTATAGTCAATGGTTAGTAAAACTTGGAGATGGCAAACTTGATAGCAGTTTTCATTTAAGAAAGGATATTAGTGAAATCTCCTATGAAATGATTTGTAATGGATCTATTATTAAAGCTATCTTTGGAAATACTATACCTATAGATAATATTAACAATATATCTAAACATGCAATTCTTTGTCCAAAAAGATGCTTTGAGAAGAGGAAGAGGAGGAAAAAGTAAAGATAAAAATTATGAACAAGTGCATGTCTATCAACAAGTGAACCTAAAAATCAAGTGAATAAAAAAAAACCTGATGAACAGAATATACTGGTGAATGGAATAGAATCAGGGGCACAGAAAGGGAGTGGACTGACAATTCTCAGGGGAAAAGGGGTGTTGGGGGTGTGGGAAGAGACTGGACAAAAATTGTACACCTATGTATGAGGACAGTGGGGGGGGTGGAAGGACAGAAGGTGGGAGGGGAAATTGGGAGGAGGGGAGCTATGGGGGAAAAAAGAGGAACAACTGTAATAATATGAATAGTAAAGATAAAAAAATTAAATGAAGAAATGTTGGATATACTCGATGGAGATTTTCACACATATTTGAGTGATGATTCCATTGACTCAACAGATGATGCTGAAAAGGAAAATTTTCAGATCAAATTTCTTAATAGTATTACTTCTTCAGGATGCCATGTCATAAATTAAAATTGAAAGTGTGTGCAATCATAATGCTATTGAGAAATCTTAACACCAAAAGGGGTCTTTGTAATGGTACTAGATTTATTATCAAAAGAGTATGACCTAACATTATCAAAGCTGAAGTATTCACAGGATCTGCAGAGGGAGAGGTTATTCTGATTCCAAGAATTGATTTGTCCCAATCTGACACTGGCCCCCCATTTAAATTAATTGAAAGACAGTTTTCCATGATACCAGTATTTGTGATGACTATTAATAAAGCACAAGGATAAACTCTAGACAGAGTAGGAATATTCCTACCTGAACCCATTTTCAGACATG
Organism: Murina feae; assembly: GCA_004026665.1. Lineage (NCBI taxonomy): Eukaryota > Metazoa > Chordata > Mammalia > Chiroptera > Vespertilionidae > Murina > Murina feae. The sequence continues at coordinate 10,065 of PVJC01033768.1, forward strand.
GTCAGTTATATATTGCTTTCTCTCAAGTTCAAAGAGCGTGTGACATTAAAGTTAAAGTTGTAAATACTTCATCACAAGGGAAATTAGTCAACCACTCTGAAAGTGTTTTAACTCTTAATGTGGTATACAAGGAGATATTAGAATAAGTGTAATCACTTTATCAGTCATTGTTTGCACCAGTGTTATTTTATATCATGTTTTTGTTGTTTTAATATCATGTTTTTGCTGTTTTATCATGTCTTTGCTGTTGTCATATCATTTTGTTATTGTTTATTTATTAATAAATTCATATATATTTTCATATGCCTTTTACTCATTTCCTTTCATCTCTGACACTTCTATTATAGAGAAAGGGCAAATAGCAATATTAAAATATTTCCTCTAATTAATTCCCTTTTAGTGTACATGAATTTTGTGCACCAGGCCACTAGTAAAGATGTAATGCTCTGTATAGATGGGATACTATTGATGATGGTGTGTTCCATTCTGAGAAGCCTATTTCTTAAGAAAGATATTAATTCATTTTAGGCCTTGTTAAGGATAGTAAATCAGATGACTTACCATAAGAATGAGAGATAGAGAACCAAGATGGTGGCATAAGGTATATACCTGTATGTGCTGCCTCCCACAACCACATTAAAATTACAACTAAGACAAAATGGCCATCATCCAGAATCAGGTGAAAGCTGACTGAGTGGAAGTTCTACAACTAGAAAGAAAGAAAAAATAGTGCATTGAAACTGGGTAGAAGGTGCAGAGGCACCAAGAACAGAGGTACAGAGGTGCACGGAATGGTGGCACCTGGGTGTGTGGTGTTTTTCAATAAGAAGGGAGATACAAGCTTCCAACAGCATTGAACTCATTTCCGGTGAGACTCTGAGGACCCAGACTCCTATGGGGAGAAATTGGGCTGTCTAGCATTGGGTTGGAAAACAAGAGTGGCTTTCTAGCAGAGCTGGTTGCAGGGATCATTGTTACTGTGGGGGCATGGGACTCTGGTCCACGGAGATGCAAGGATGGCTGACAACAGCCATCACTGTTTACTCTTCCCTGGTGATTCTCTGAGACCCCACCCCACCCAATTTACAACCCCACCCAAGCTGTGCACAGCAATGCAAGTGAATTATCTGTCCACCTGCAGCCTAACCTAACAAACTGCAGCTGGGTCAGAGCTCCA
>PVJC01033769.1:0-19190 GCA_004026665.1 Murina feae
ACACACACACACACACACACACAAAAGGCTCCTGGCAGACTGGGGCCATCATAGGACATCCACTGAGGGGTCCCAGACTGTGAGAGTGCACAGGCCGGGCTGAGGGACTCCCTCCACCCTGAGTGCACAAATTTTTGTGCACCGGGCCCCTAGTTATACATAAAACCGACATATCAGGCTTTCTGAAATATTAAAATTCTGAACCTAGATGGCATATGTTCACATTATAGGGATGACTCTCTCACTGTCCTCATTTTCACTTAAAGGATGAGTCTTTGTCCGGATGCAGGAACCTCATTTAAATGAGATCCTTTATTCCAGGTCCAATTTTCAGTCCTGTCCTAAGCAGGCAGTAGAGCCCAGAAGCAGACACACTGGGAAAGTGAAATTGACAGAAATGTATATTGCTGAGCTTCTTGCTCTTGGACAGCTTATGACAATATTGGAGAACCATCAGGTGTCACAAGACAGGAGAAGGGAAGGAATGTGGGGAAATACTGGGGAAGAATTAGCAGGTGTCATAAGAGGGGAATAAGAAAATTAATAGAAGGAGGGAAATCCTGAGGAATCAGTATATGATGGATTTACATGGAAGGAGGAAAAGGGAAGATAAAATCTAGGGGAACTGACAAATGCTGTAAAGGAGGGCATGACATTTTATTACCTATATACCAGGTGTCAGCAAATTATAGTCAGTGGGCGAAATCTGGCCCTTTGTCTGTTTTTATATGACCCATGAAATAAGAATAACTTTTATTCATTTTTTAAAGTTAGGAAACAAAAGAATATTTTGCAATACATAAAGAAAATATGAAATTAAAATTTCAGTGTTCATAATTAAAGTTTGCGTAGAACACAGACATGTGCCTTCATTTATATGTTGTATTTCATGCTACAATGGCAGAGCTACGTAGTTATGACTGCGATGATATTGTTTATAGAGCCAACTATTTACAAAAACCCCTTTATATAAGTTTACCTCAGCCAGTTTGGCTCAGTGGATAGAGCATCAGCATGCGGACCAAAGGGTCCCAGGTTCCATTCCGGTCAAGGGCACTTTCCTTGGTTGTAGGTTCCTCCCCGGCCCGGATCCTAGTCAGGGCATGTGCAAGAGGCAACCAAAATGTGTTTCTCTCACATTGATATTTCTCTCTGTCCTACCCTCTCTCTTCCACTCTCTAAAAATCAATGAAAATGTATTTTAGGGTGAAGGTTAAAAACAGTTTACTGACCTTTATCCTCCCCAGAGAAGTTGAAGACCATGCTATCATTATTAGCACAGTAGATTTCAGAGATCTTAAATGTAATATGTTACACACCTTAAAATCAACAAAATATGGTACATTTTCATGAGTAAAGGAACACAAATGTAATTCTGAAATACTTATATGAAACAATATTATAATGCAGTTAAAATCAATAAAGAACAAGATAAAATGAACCAAAAATTACATAAAATATGATACATATACTAGTATATAAATATAGAAAGATAAACTAATATACATATGGTTGACTGAGATATGCATATATAATAAATGATTAAAAATTGGACTAAATGATTAAAAATGACTAAATTGGAACAATGATTAGAAAATTCATAATGGAAAAGTAGTAAGAGAAATGGGACTAAGGAATAATATAAAGACTATTATTGTATTATTTCTTTATTCCTGCTGTTTGCTTATTTATTTATTTTTAAATTCTTTACCAAAAGATATGTTTATTGATTTTAGAGAGAGAGGAAGGGGGAGAGAGAGAAAAAAACATCTATGTGAGAAACATCTATTGGCTGACTCCTGTATGGACCCCAATTGGGGATCCAACAAGTAAACTTCTTATCAGGGCACTTCTTTATTTCTTTAAAAGTGAAAATATGAAGAAAGATGGTAAGATATGATCACTGTTTATTTTACACAGCTAGTATACATTTGTTAGATGTTTTCTGTATCAGAAATATAACATCATGAAAAGGAAAGCAACACAGCTATGGAAATATTTATTTTTATTTGTTGCCTAAAGAAATGTAAATGGTGGAAATGCAGTTCAGATCTGCAGAATTACTACCAAAAAAATAAATATAATTGATGGTAATCTTTGGATTATGATTAGTTATCAATCACTAAATTATGACTCTCTTATCCTAAAAGAAAAATACATAACAGCCCATAGCTTGTATAGACTACACAATAGATATATTAGAAAAACTAATGTGTTATGCAACAGGGAACTGTTCCAAGACCAAAGATCTAACGCAGCATCCTGGATATTTGTGTAATATGTCCCAAAAAGTTGTACTTTAGTGATAAATCTCCAATAAATTATGTTTCAAGGCTATTTTTGACATGGGCTCTGCTGAGCCACCTTCCAGAAATTCTTCACAGTTTGCCATTCTTGGGAAAAAATGTACATGACTCCTAAAAGTGATCATTTCCCCATTGTACTAATTCTAGGAATAACATACTGAGCCTTATCTGCCACTATTAATATTGTTAGACTTGGAAGATAACGTAGAATCTTTTGGCAAAGAAAACTTCTTAAAGCTTAGCCTTGGTTACACCAAGAGCACACATTCCTCTTTTACCACCAAGAAGTGGACTGTAAATAATCGAAAATCAGCTTTTTAAATATAGTATTTGAACAAACTTCTCAGAGTCTGGTTAGTCAGGATTGTTAGAAAGAACAGTTAGGAATAAAACAAAAACAACGAAATTTTAGTGAGTTGTCATGTGAAACAGAAGTCTTACATTGTGGTTAGGGGTTTATTATAAACTTCAGGTTTATTATAAATACCACATTATTTCAAGTAGAAGTAAAACAAAAGTGAGTTTTACTAACTCCTCATGGGAGGCTCTGAACTTAACTGTCTTCTAGGTGGGAATGGGGAAACTTTGGGAGGTGAGTAACCAAGTACAGCTTGACAAGTCTGAGATTGTGGAGAGCCACCTTTAATTCTGCTTCTTACGGATAAGTGAACGACTCAGGTGTTTTCCATACTCAAAAGTGTGCAAGCTCTGTTTTGAAGATGGAGTCTGATGGCCAAAACATTTAACCCTGGCCCTAGTTTGTTGCTCAGTGGTTAGAGCTTTCACCCACGGGTTCGATTCATCAACAGTACGTACCTGGGTTTCAGGCCCTGTCCCTGGCTTTAGTTGGGGTGCAACCAATCAATGTGTCTCTCCCACATCAATGTTTCCCTCTACCCCCCTCCATTCCATTTTCTCTGAAAAATCAATGGAAAAATTATCCTGCAGTGAGTATGAACCAAAAAATAAAAATAAAAACTTAACTCTGAAGACATGATTTTTTTTTCTGGTTAAACACATAATATTGATATTTGAGTAAGGATTATTTAATACTAGAGGCCCGGTGCACAAAAATTTGTGCACTCAGGGGGGGAGTGGCGAGGGTGCCTTAGCCTGGCCTGTGCCCTCTCAGTCTGACACCCCTCAGGGGATGTCCACCTGCTGGCATGCCTAGCCAGCCTGGGTGAGGGGCAGAGGGCCGTTTCAGGCTGCCCACAGCCCTTTCAGGGTTCAGGTTCCTACTGGGGTGCCTGGCTGGAAGCAGGTATCTGGGATTTATATAACTTCTATAATAGAAATTTGTTGCCTTGGTCCCCTGCTCAATGCCTGGGTAGATATCTGGGGTTTATCTTTTATAATTGAAACTTTGTAGCCTTGAGTAGAGCTCAGGGCCTGCAGGGCCCTAGCTTCCTCCATTGCCTGGGGCAACTTCACCTCTGTGGCCACTGCCATCTTAGTTGAGTTAATTTGCATATTTGCTCCTGATTGGTTGGTGGGCATGGCTTGCGGGTGTGATGAAGTGAGGGTCAATTTGCATATTACTCTTTTATTAGATTAGATGTTTCCTTGTTTTTGTTTGTTTACATTGCCAAAAATCAGGTAAGCCAACTATGAAACAGTCAGATATTTGATTATTTATTTATAATGCTTTAATATCTTATTTGAATTCTTAAAATTTATTTTTAATGTCTACAGGTATATAAGAATGCACATAAATATTATTGTTCTATTATGTTATTTTTAGTTTATGGTAATTATGGGGAAATGTGTTATTGATAGGGAACATGTAAGTTAAACTATAACTTTCTATGTGGAAATTTGAAGTGTACAAGGTTGAAAGAACAGTATGAATTACACTCTTCCATCTTCCACTTAGATTGGCCTAGAGTCCAGGGTCCATCACCCCACTACAGGAGCGGAGGTCTGCTTTCTACAGGCACAACTTAGGGAGGGAGGATGCCACCTACCATGCATCCGCCCAATATGGCATCATGTTGAGCCCAAGCCTGGCTTTTCAGAATCGCTTGTATTGCAGAATGTTCTCAGCATTGAAAAAACAGCACATTTCCTGGAGAATCAGTGGTCCCTCCTGAGCTGGGGGAGGGGTGGATTAATTTTTAATGAAATTAAATCAAAGTGAGTATCACTCCCCCAAATGCAAAAAACAGAAACTCAAACAAAGCTAGTAGGGCTCAGGGGTGCCTGTGGGCTGGGTAGAAGCAGGACTTTCCCCAGGTGAACTGATTTGATGTTCTACATCCCCCCCCAAAAGCATCAGGGGGCTACACCCAGATACAGAAGGAGGCTCAGGTGCAGTGGGCCAGGTGCCTGAGGAATGGCGAAGAGCAGGCTACGGAGACCTCTGGCTGGAGACAGAAGAGCCCTGGCCAGCTCCTCTCAGGTAGACACAGAACCCCAATCCCGCCCAGGGTCTTGCCTCGGGATCCTTGCTGCCAGTCCCTGGAGAAGCACACAGTGTGGCCTACAGCAGTGGGAACACCCCAGGCAATGGCAGGAGTGAGTGAGGAGAGGTGGGCTGAGCAGGCAGAGGCCCCACCTCAGAGTAGCAAGGTGGCTTCTGATTTTTTTTCTTGTTAATCCTCACCTGAGGATATTTTCCCATGATTTTTAGAGAGTGGAAGGGTGGAGAGAGAGAGATCAATGTGAAAGAGACACTTCAACTGGATGCCTCCCACATGAGCCCCAATGGAAGCTGAGGATCGAAACTGCAACCCAGATACATGCCCTTGACCTGAAATCTAATTTGACACTTTTCAGGTGTGTGGGCTGACATTCCTACCATTGAGCCACACTGGCCAGGCCAGGGTGGATGTTTACTATTATGAAAAAGTTCAGAGCTATGTTCTCTTATTAGATTGATAAATATCTATAACCTCCTTTAGTTGCTAAACTTCAAGACACTTCAAATCCACCAGAGGACCAGGTGGCTCAGCAGCCAGCAACCCCTCCTGCTGGACAGATACTCAGCCTATGCAGAGACTGCTCCTCTCCCTCCCTCCCGGGGAAGTCAATGGTCAGACCACTCACTACAGTACATTAGTTGTGACTGTGTGGGTCACACGTTTTTGTGAAGCACGTACTGATTGCCAGGTCACAACCCCCCAGGAACTCCTACAGCACAGCTGGCTCCATTTTTCCCAAAGAGTGGCCACCAGCCTGGACTTGGACTAGAGAGAGCCTCAGAGTCATATACATGGCCCTAGCACCAACTCTCCCTGGAAACTGCTCTGGGCTTTTTCCTGCCCACACCCACCTGGCCAGCTGCCACTGTTGATCCCAGCCTTGACACCAGAGAGGAAAATGGGCTCCTCAATCACCTGGATGGAAGGTGCAGAGACCAACAAGGGGCTTGTCCAGGCCCAGAGAGTCTCCCGGCTGCTTTGGTGTTTGTTCCAGGAAGCACACTGATGCCATCATCCCCTGTGGGTGTTTGTGCAGCTTGGCCTTTCTTTCCTATCTGCTAAATCAACAGCAGAGGCACCTCCCCTCCTGTTCTCTTGGTCATTTAGTGCTCTCCCCTCATGAAGACCCTGGCTACTGGTCAACATGTGGTCCCTGGGCTATGCTGGTGTTCACATTTGTGTGGACTGGCTGGGTGAATAAAACAAATATATTGATTTTAGAGAAAGAAAAATGGGGAGAGTGAAAGATCAATTTGTTGTTAATCTAATTTTATACATTTGGTTGATTTTTCATGTGCCCCGACCAGAGACAGGACCTGCAATCTTAGCATTATTGAGATGATGCTCTGACCACCTGAGCTATTAGACCATGACCAGACATATCTGGGACTTTACGTTAAATGACCCACTAATGTAACTGGGGATAGGCAGAAACAAGAACCACCATGATGGTAGATAATGATGGAAGGCTAGAATAGGATTCATGGGTTTTCATAAGTGTTTTCTTTATATGGATAGAGTGTCAACCTATGAACCACAAGGTCACGGTTTGATTCCCAGAAGTAATGGCACATGCCCAGGTTGCAAGCTCTCTCAACATTGATGTTTCTATCCCTCTGTCCTTCTCCCTCTCTGAAATCAATAAAATATACTTTTAAAAATTTAAGAAAATAGACCTCATGTAAAAAAAAAAAAAAAAAGTCCCATCTTGTTTAAGAGTGACAAATAAGTTATTTCACAGGAGCTGGTTTCACAGATTTAGTCCCTATGGTAAGGCTCACCAAATAGTACACATTTAGAAAAGTGTTCTTTGTTGCATGTCAGTTCTCATTTCCTGGGAGAAACAGCCTTGCCTTGGTGGCAGCAAATATTGGCAAGCAGCGAAGACTATTGCCATCGGAATCAACAGGAATGCTGACTGGTCACAAAAGATACATCCTGGGACTGATTACAGGACTATCCTTTCTCTGGCTTTGAGTTGTTGCCTGTTGAGAAAACCTTGAGGTGAACATTCTACAGAGGCCAGGGCAATCTACAAAACCATTGGGTCATTTTCTCTGTCAATGACTTCAGCTACAGGAAACAGTTATGGAGGTCCTGAGAATGTCTTTACACAAAGATCACACAAGTCACAGGCCCGGGATCATTTGTGGATTTGCATTCAGAAGAGGCATTTTTCATCTAATTTATTATAGTCTCTCCCATCACTATGAAAATAGAGTTTCTATAACAATATTAGTTTCACCTCAGAGTCTTACAACAAATGACACCAGCCTAAGAAATTTCCTATGTGGCTCCTTTTGCAGTACATGGAGGACTTCCCTTAACATTGCTGAGACTTATGTAATACATACTGTGCACAGATAATATAATTCGCATTATTCACAGAAGCACAGCAAAGGTCTTCTCTTCTAGGTGACCATTGACCTCCCCAACAATTGAGGTACCAGACTGCAACTTAGATGCACAAAATCACGCAGTCTTTCTTTCAAGGCCATGGGCAGCAATGCAGAATAAGCCAACATTGGACCAAGTGATTTTCTGCCATCAGGTTGTGCCTTCCAAAGCACAGAAAGTTTGGGATCCCCATATCTGTTCACCTCTACATGTTCTGTGTTTACAATTGTGCTTTCAAATCATCCCAGGGAGTGAAAAGAACCATAAAATTTAAGTTACAAAAGATAAAACACTTTTACTAAAGGATCATAAACCAGACCAGTATACAGCAAGCAGTTAGCAGGTTGGTGAATTAGAATCTGAAACAATTCATCACAGCATGACATGAGAACCACAATGTCCCTGGAAGAGCTAGCATTTGTTAGCTGGATGGGTGTTCTGGATGAACTCTGGGTCTGGTCAATTCCCTAGTCAGAGAATGGAATGAAGATCCTGCCAAGAGATAGAAGTTTTCATAATTTCATCAAGTAGAAGTGATAAGACATAACTCATCTTCCCTGAGCAAACAGGGGTTGTGACTGATGCACACTGCACAGGTGAGCCAGGTGGTAGAGGTGAAATTATTTCAGCCACAAGTACTCAGTGACATCAACCAGGTAGTAGATTACAAGTACAATGCAGCTCCTTAAAGCCTCACTTGTACCTAAAAATTATGGGTAACTTAGCAGAATGGATTTTTCACTAAAAGAGGTTTATATTTTGGTAAATGGGTGTCAAAGAGTCTCTTTCAGTACTGCTATTCTGAGTAACAATAATAATACTCCTTGCACATTTAAGGCCTTTCTCCAGAATGAACTCTCAAGTGTCTAACTATGCTAGGTTTGCGACTAAAAGATTTCCCACATTCACTACACTCATAGGGCTTTTCTCTAGTGTGGACTCGGCAGTGTTTAATGAGGTGAGACCTTTGATTGAAGGACTTCCGACAGTCACTACACTCATAGGGCTTTTCTCCAGTGTGAACTCTGACGTGTTTAGTGAGGGTAGATCTTTGACGGAAAGACTTCCCACAGTCACTACATACATAGGGCTTTTCTCCAGTGTGAACTCTGTGGTGTTTAGTGAGGGTAGATCTTTGACGGAAGGACTTGCCACAAGCACTACACTCATAGGGCTTTTCTCCAGTGTGAACTCTGCAGTGTTTAATGAGGTGAGACCTTTCACGAAAGGCCTTTCCACAGTAAGTACACTCATAGGGCTTTTCCCCAGTGTGAACTTTGTAGTGTTTAATGAGGTGAGACTTTTCACGGAAGGCCTTTCCACAGTAAGTACACTCATAAGACTTTTCTCCAGTGTGAACTCTTTTGTGTTGACTGAGCGTAGAACTTTGGCTGAAGATCTTCCCACAATCACTACACTCATATGGCTTTTCTCCAGTATGAACTCTTTGGTGTTGAATGAGGTTAGACTTATTTCTGAAGAACTTCCAACAATCGCTACACTCATAGTGCTTTTGCCCATTGTGAACTCCCTTATGTTGAATGAGGTTAAACATTTGTCTAAAACCTTGCCCACATTTGTTACACTCATAATTCACTTCTCCAGAGCAGACACCCAGATGCTGAACAACCTTCTGGTAGATGTTGGCAGCTTTTTCACATTCAACACATTGGTGATGATTTTTTCCACCAGGAAATTCATGGGAAATTTCACTGCTACTGTGTGGCTCCTCAGTGCTAAAAATGGCCTGGTGTTGGAGAATATCTGGGATGGCTGGCAAGCCTTTGCCAACTTCCCTACTGGTTGAAGGCACCCATGTTAAATAGAAGCTGCACCTGGACACAAACGAGGCCCTGTCCATATCTTCTCTCCAGGGCATCTCTCCACTGGCATCTCTTATCTGTTGGTGACAGTTGGCACTTAAAAAGAAGTCTTTCACAGATGTGTCACTGAAGAAGGCTTTCTGTTCACAGTATGCTGCTTGTAACTCTGTCAGGTGCAAAATATGTTTTAAAACTGAGAAGCACCACTTACACAGGTAGGTCTTCTGGGTTGCTGGAGCTGTCTTAGAAACCCCGACCTGTGACTCTCCTACAGATACACTCTGCTCAGCAGGTTCCTCCTTCTCATCCATTTTATGCCAACAACCTGAAAACAGAGAAATAGTAAGGAACTGAATGTTGACTGTAGTGACAGGGGGAAGTAACATTCCAAAAGGGTGTTACATATAATATGTTGGTTCCATGAAATTGTCTAAAAATAAGAGATATGCTGGAAGGATTAGTAAGAGGCTGCTGTGAAGCTCTGGGCCTCTGAATATCACAAAACAGGAAAGACCTCACCAGAAATGTGATACAAAAATGGCAAGCACTATCTGGGAAGCACTATGATGGAAGAGAAGCAGGATCTCCAGCTCATTCTTCTACTAGCAGTGCTCAGCATGGCTTGTCAGCTAGTTATATGGGCAAGCTGTTAGGAGGTTGGTTATGTCTCATTCCGAGTGAAATTCCACAAACGTGTAACCAGCGTTCGTTCGAGGGCCACTAAAGCATGTATGTGCACCTCATAACACATGTGCAGGTCAAAGTCTAAGAATACTGCAGAAAGAGCAGTGCAGAGGACCAGGTGATGCAAAAAGACCACAAAGATGCAGTTAGTCAAAGCCAGCAAGCCACAGATGAAATGACAAGTCAGCAATGTGTCAAGTACAGTAAAAAAAAAAAAAGGTAGAAATGAAGTGTTGCCAATGGTATTTTCACCTAAAAACTGTTGGAAATGAGCAGGTTCCTGATTATCATCTGTACACAGCCCTTATGTCATACCTTCCCACAACTGGCACTCAACAGAACTAGGCCTCCTCTGAGAACATCTTGCAGGTTCACCCTGTGGAACAAATCAGGGTTCTCCCTGTACCTTCTACTGTATACGTACATAAAAAGTAAATATTCTGAGTATCAATGAAAGACAACAGAGGTGAGCAGCCTGCACTGGCCCAGAACTATTTGGTTTGCCAACAGTATCCAGGGAAGGGAAGATTACAAACAACAACTGAAGGAGGGTCTTACAGGAACAGCCATGGTTCATGTAAGTGAAGAACATAACCTGGAGCAGACAGTCATAAAGAAACTTTAGCTAGAGGAAGGGGTAGAAATGGAAACCATGGGTCTGGATATGGTCACCCTCTCAGGAAGAAGAAGAGCAGGTGGGAACCATTAGGCTCCCTATAAGACCCCTGACTCCGAGACACTTCCTCCACTTTCTAAAGCAATTTGTGATAGAAATGTTCATAGAGTCCATTGCTCAGGGCTCTCCACACAGCTCAGCACTGGCACTCAGAGCACATCTGACAAGACAGTGGGGGAAATTAGCAGAGCCCATGGTGTGGCTGTGGGAGAGAGAAAGCTACAAGGAGAATTAAGGAAGAGAGGGCATCACTTTAGGACACTAGGAGTCATGGAAGGTCTTACCTACAGATGATACAAGTGCAAAAACTTCCAGCATCTCTTCGCAGTACAGAAGTCTCTGATCCTCATCAAGAAGACTCCACTCCTCCTGAGAGAAGGCAATGGCCAAGTCTTCAAAGTTCATGTCCTGTCATAATAGGGACAGTTCAGTCCATGGTCAGCTTCTCTCCTAGGATTTTATATGCATCACACTCCTCATCCATCTGCCCCCTATACTCCCCATCAGAGAAGACATCAGGCCTAGATCCCATCCAAATCACTCTCTCCTTATATTCCTACTGATACTGTGCCTTCTACCAACAATAAGGGCATATGAGCACATTGATGACACCTGAGCTCTAAGCCTGACATGTAGGCCACCCTGCCTCTCGTCAATACAGTTGGGTTCACAAACATAGGCTAGGAGAGATGTTGGCCATAAAGGTAATGTGAGTGATTTGACACTGGTTTTGGCTGGCAATACTTTTGTAGTCCCCCAGATTTCCTCTCCAAGTCACCAAAAAACAATGCATCACATTTCAACCTTCCTACCGTAATCCCAGGGTGGTAAGGCCATCACTTTGTAGTACCTGCTGCATATAATTATTTGAATCCCACTTCTCTCCCACAGTTTCATCCCCAGAGGGACAAATTCAAAAGTATCACAAATATGCCAAGAGGAGGACAGGTTGTTTTCTAATCAGCTTCTTTTCCAAAATTCTAACTCACCACTTCTGTAATATACTACTGTCTTACCCTTTTCCCTTCTCCATGCCAGTGGAGATTTTCAAGTCAGGTGACACTGATGAACGCTATCTCATTCCTGTTGATCACTGTGTCAGCCCTCAGCAACAAAAGGAGGTGGGCACATATTTGGCATCTAAGCTCTGAATCTAGCATGTAGCACAACATCCCCTCTTTACAGAAATGACCCTAAAATTCCCCATGTGATGTCATCCAGACATCACCAAAAATGGACACACACTTCATTCTCTTATGTCAATGTCAGATCCCTGTGTCAATGAATTCACATTCCATCTGCAAATTCACATCACTCTTTCTACCACACCTCTCTCACACCTGCACTCCCACAGCCACAGCCCCCATAGTCATCTCCTTGTTCTCTTACTCTTTACTCAGCATGGGTGTCCAGTGAATTCTAAACCTGTTCTAACAGGATGAAGTACTACCCCGACTCTGATAGTCTGCACTTATGGAAGCATCCTCGAGTACTGTTAAAAAGGCCTGTGTCCTTGATTGCTTTTTCCTTCAACCTCACCTATTAAGAACTACCTCAGATCTCAGATATCCAGAGCTCACCTCCACTGGTGCTGCACTTGATGTCCCTTCACTAGTGACAGCATTTATCTTCCCATTCAACTGTCACCCAAATCTCAGCCTGATGACTTGAGGCCCAGTGAGTCTCATAGTTGATCACTAATGTTCCTAAGTTAATCCATCAGACTGACCGAAACACCTCAGGCCATTCAACGGGTCAAAACAAAATCCTGGTGAGTGCCTAAGAAGTAAATATGCATCAGCCCCAGGCTCATCTCTGAATTACTTTTTGGCCTCCAATTCATCTGGCAATGACTCACCTTTCATGGGTTTTAGCCATTGCCAAATGAGAATATCTCTTCCATCATGTAGTTAACCACTTATGTCCCTGTGATAGGCTGTGACACCCAACTCGCACAAACAGGAAACCCAGCAGAAAACCTAGTCCTCAGGATGACACTCTCCTTCCTGAGCTACCATTATCATACTGAATGATTCCTCATTTTATTTATTTAGTTTTAAAAATATTTTTTCATTGATTTAAGAGAGAAAGACAGAGCGAGAGCGAGAGCGAGAGCGAGAGAGAGAGAGAGAGAGAAAGAGAGAGAGAGAAAGAGAAACATCATTGATAAGAGAGAATCATTGATTGGTTGCCTCCTGCACCCCTACTGGGGATTGAGCCTGACTCCCAGGCATGTGCTCTTGACAGGAATTATATCCGGGACCCTTCAGTCCATAAGTCGACACTATTGACTGAGCAAACCAGCTAGGGCATGATCTCCCATTTTAAAGTCATCTACAGCCCAGGTTAGTGTGGTTCAGTTGGTTGAGCATCAACCCATTCACTGAGAGGTCACTGGTTGGATCACTTGCCCAGGTTTCCTGCTTAATTTCCAGAAAGGAGCCTGCAGGAGGCAACCAATTCTTGGATCTTGCTCATCGATGTTTCTCTGTCTCTCTCCCTCTGCCTTCCTCTCTACCTCTATTCAGCAAGAACATTTTTTTTAGAAAAAGGTGATCTATACCTCCACTCTAAAAAGGTCCACTACCATTTAAAGAAATTTTCATTCTGAATTGTTCCTCAGAGTTCCAGACTCTCGTGGAATACCCTCTACAGTATGTTATACCCTAACAGGCCAAAAACAAAAACAAAAAACCCCGAAGTTGTTACATCCCCAAAGAATATTAATCTACCTATAAATATGTCCATCTCAGTTGATGATGCTTCCATTTCTCAAGCTGCTAAATCCCAAACCTCCCATTATCACTGATTCTTACCTCTCTCTTCAACCTCAAAATTAGAAATCTAGGTGGCCACACCTAAAACACTAAGCCATAATCCAACTGCTTCCTCCATCCACAAACCTGTACCCATAATTGACTGTGCATTTGCAGGAATCTGTAGAAAGATAAAGGGCTGTTGAGAGCCTGGCAAACACCTCCAGGATCCATGGGCTTGACCACCCAGTACCCTTTCCCAGGCTTAGGTCAGATGATCTAGAGATGACTGTATTACCTCAGGCCTCAGTGCACAGGCTTGCCAAGTTTGTTATCTATAAAAGGACTTCACTTTCCTGTCCCCATCAGGTATTCTCTCTCTTTTAGTGTGTTCTTCCTCTGAGCAGTTTTGAGAAACGTTTAGAACCCTGCCTCAGACAATGTCCCTCTTTTGTTCATAGCCATTGATGGCCCCAGCTTCCTGAGAATGAAACTAATATTTCTCTGGCAAAACCTCGCCTCATCTCTGTTGCCTTTAGACACCACACAGGCCCAGGATTCCCGAATCTCCCAGCTCAGCCTCACCAACCCAAACCTTACACAGTGGCATTGCAGCCTGTCACCCTCTTTCACCCCGTCACACTGCACGTCACCCACAAGAGACTCACGGTTCTGGACGCTGCAACCTGGGCTGCAGGACTTGACAGACGCCTGGACCTAAGAATGAAGGCTGAGTTGAAGTCTGTAAGCAAAACGGAATCTGGGAGACACGGAGGCCTCAATCCCGCCTGCTGCAGCTCATCAAGCCTCAGACGCACCACTGCACAGCGGGGACACAGCTTCTGGTGCCTCCTCCTAATTGGACTCTGAGCCTCAGAGCCTCTCACTACTTTAACAGAACAAAGAGTTCAAAATGACCACCAGGAGAAAGACACAGGAAGTCGCTCCCAAACCAATAATGCTCTGGTCCTGAGCTTTCATTGGCTAAACCCGGACATCATTAGGCGCATTGCCCTTTGGGTAATGTAGTTTTCCGAACCCTACAAGTGGCATTAGGATGCCAGTCACACACTGATCATTGCAAATATTGGTGCTGGAGCGCCCAAGTGATGTCGGGAACTGACAACTTAAGGTTTTGGGGGCTGGTCATAGGTTCCTGGGAAGTGTAGTCTGCAACTGATTTCTTGTTTTGAGATATTATTTCAGATTCTGTGAAGCTCAAGAGTCCTTGCTGAGGTGAAACTTATTATTTCAATTATTCCTAAAGACTACAAATTTAAATGGGTATATGTATTTTTGTTTTCTTTTATTTGACTTTTGAGACAGAGAAGATGTGAGGGAGAGAGAGAAATATCCATCAGCTGCCTCCTGCACGCTACCCACCCACTCACTGAGCATCGAGCCAGGAAACTTGACTTGTAATCGAACTGAACCACTCCAGCTACCTGATTTTTTATTTTTAACATAAAATATCACATTATTATGAGAAAAAGCAGGCTATAAGAGAATATACATAATGCTTTCCTAATCCTTTAACAACAAAATTTGAAAGGATACGAAGGCCAACAAGTTCATATTTTGTACATTATTAGATTGTCATCAGTACACATTGTGAAGCTATGGAGCTAGCAGTTACTGAATGTTCACTACATGTGCCAGGCCCTGTGTTCAGTGCATTATATGTATAATTATTTCATTTAATCTTCTCCATAAGCTGAGATGGTTTAACCATCTATTTTATAGAGAAGAAATTCAGGCTCAGAGACTCAAGGCAAATTGTCTGATTGTAAAGTTAATAAAAGACAGGGCTGGAAGGAAAACCCACGTGTCTCTAATAACATTTCTGGCTTTGAATGTTAGACTCTGCTGCCTCCTGAAGCTTAGAACAGGAGATGGGGTGTCTGGAATAGTCAGGGTCAACAGTGCCCACCCCTTTGCTCCTTACAGGTGCTACCCACTGTTAACTGCTGCCTTCCATCCAGCCTGATTCAAATTTTCATCTCTACATGCTTCCTTAAATACACTCACTCTGGGACCCTGCCCATGTGCTGTCAGGAAACTCCCTTCCCAACACTATCCAAGGTCCCAAACCTCTCTGCTCCTCAAGCACACACCCCATTAGCAGTCTATCCTGCAGAGTCCTGGGTCCTTATCCTCACTATAGGAGCAGCGGTCTTCTTTGCCAAGGCCAAACATAGGGAAGGAGGACATCAGCCACAGTGCATCCCTCCAATGTGGTATCATCTTGAGACCAAACCTGGCCTTCGGGAAAGCCTTATGTTGCAGAATGTTCTCGCCATTGAAAAAAGACAGCACCATTTCCTGGAGAATCCATGGTACCTCCATGACTGGCTAGGGAAAAAGGCTTTCATTTTTAAATAAAGCAAAGTGGAAATTAACACCAAGAAATGGTAAAATAGAGACTCCCACTATGTCAGTAGCCCTCAGGGGTGTGTGTGCATTGGGCAGACACAGGACTTTCCAAAAGTGAACTTATTTGTGAACCCAAAGCATCAGAGGACTGCAGTGGGACAGGGTACATGGGCCATGGGGAGAGTATCCTGGAGAAACTTCTGGCTGGAGACAGAAGAGCCCTGGCCAGCTCCTCTCCAGCAGACACAGAACCCAAACCCTTCCCAGAGTCTTGCTTTAGGCTCCTCTCTGCCAACCCCTGATAAGAACAAGCCATGCCTCAGTAGCAGTGGGGACATCCCAGGCAAAGGTAAGAAAGAGTGTGGAGGTGAGCATGAGGCAGAAGCCCCGTCTCAGAGCAACAGGGTGGATGTTTAACCACTAAGGAAGGACCAGGGGCATTTTCTCTCATAAAAGCTATAAATGTATGCAACCTCCATCAGTGGTTAAAATTCAAGACCCTTGCTACCCAGGAGATACCTCCTGTCTCAGCAGCCAGCAACCCCTCTTGATGGGCAGAAAGAAAATTGGCCTCTGCAGAGAGAGTTCTTCCCCCATCTCTGGGTAGATCAGTGGCTGGACCACTTTATTACAGTAGACTGGGGTGCACCTGCCTGGGTCACCAGTTTTCTTGGAGCACATGCTGGCTTCCAGGTCATGACACCAGGAAATTCCTGCAGTAGATCTTGCTCTATTTCCCATCAAGCATGGCCCAAAAGAACAGAGTGGCCACTAGGCTCAACCTTGACTAAAGAGGGCCCCAGCAATACACACATGCCCCTCTCCCCCCACCAACTCTCCATGGCAATGACCCTGCTTTTTCTCCTGCCCATACACATGCCCAGCTGCCACTCGGGCACACATCCTTGACTCCCAAGAGGGATCTGGACTCCTCAACTACCTGAATCTGTAACAGCCCAGTCTCAGGCCCTGGCTGGAAGGTGCAGAGATCACAGGGGGTCATGTCCATGCCCACAGCTTCTCGCAGACCCTTTGGATTAAGTCCCAGGGAGCACAGATGTCATCATCCTCTGTGGGTGATTGTGCAGCTCAGCCCCCATTCCCTACCCTCCACTGTGACAACAGCAGCACCTTTCCTCCTGTTCTCTCCATCATTGTGTGCTCTGCCCTCATGAGAACCCTGGCTACTGAGTCACCATGGAGGTCTCAGAACTGTTCCGGTGTTCACATGTGTGGACTGATTGGGTGACAATAAACCCCAACAAATGCTCCAGGCCTCTAGTATCTAAATAGAACTTTAAAAAGTGGTTCCAACTAAACACCTAGATATCCCTGTGTTGTTAGAAAATTAATGTCAACCCTATATGGACTCTACATCTCTTTCCTCATTTCTTAGGAGGAACAGCCTTGCCACAGTGACAGCAAATATTATCATGCAGTGAAGACAGTTGCCATTGGAATCAATAGGAATGGGACTGATTACAGGATTATCCTCTAGCTTTGAGTTCTTGCCTATTGAACAACAACCTTGAGGTGAACACCCTAGAAAGCAAAGAATTCACAAAACCATTTTATTTTTTTCTATGTGAATCACTTCAGCTACAGGAACCAGTTATGGAGGTCCTGAGAATGCCTGCACACAAAGATCACACAAGCCACAGGCCTTGAAACATAACACACAGAAGAGGTACTTTTCATTGAACTTACTGCAGTATTTCCTACTCACTATTAATACAGTGTTTCTGTCCCAATTTTGGTTCCACTTAACCATCAGAGTGTGACAACAAATGACACCAGACTGTTAAATATTGCACATCATGGCACATAGCTCCTTTGCAGTACCTGGAAGGAAGTTCCTCTCAGCACTGCTGAGACTTAGGTAAGACATGCTATGAACTGAGAATATAATTCACATTGTTCCCAGAAGCACAACGGAGGCCTCTTTTTCAACAAAGGTCACCTGGTGACCATTGACATCACCAGTAATTGAGGCAACAGGCTGAAAATTAGAACCACAAAGTATGCAGTCTTTATTCAAGGTCTTGAACAGCAATGTAAAATAAGCCAACGTTGGACAAAGAGTGATTTTCTGCCATCATACTGTCTCCTTCTGAAGCATAGAATGTTTGAGGGACCCACAATATCTGTTCATTTCTACATGCCAACAGATTACAACTGTGCTTTCGAATCACTCCAGGCAGTGAAGAGAACCAACAAAATTAAATGTAAAATACCAAAAACATCTATACTAAAAGATCACAAACCAGAGCAGAATAAAGCATATGGTTTGCAGGTTGTTGAATTAGAACCTGAAATACAGCATAGTGTGAAAACCACAATGTCCATGAAAGAGGCCGAACTTCTTAGCTGAGGATGGGTGTTCTGGGTGAACCCTGGGGTCAGGTCTATTTTCTAGTCAGAGAAAGGAATTAAGGTCCTTTCTCAGAGGTCAGTTTTCATAATCCTCAAGCACAAGTGAGAACACAGAATACATTTTCCCTGGGCACACATGGGTTGTGAGTGATACATAGGTGAGCCAGGTGGTAGAGGTGAAATTGTTTCAGCTACATATAATCTCAGTGCCATCAATCTGGTGGTAAGTCTAGGCAGGTTAGCAAGTGCAATGCAGCTCCTTCAAGCCTCATTTGTACCTGAAAGTTGTGAGCAATCTAGCGCAGTGCATGTCTCAATAGGAGGGGTTTATATTTAGTTAAATGTTAATAAAAGACTTACATTCAGTATTGTTATTATGAATGAAAAAGATAAAACATTCCCTGAGCATTTAAAGCTTTTCTCCAGTTTGAATGCTCAATTGTCTAACAAGGCTAGGTTTTTGGATAAAAGATTTCCCACATTCACTACACTCATGAGGCCTTTCACAATTGTGACCTCTGTGGTGTTCAATGAGCTTAGACCTTTGGCTGAAGGACTTCCCATAATCACTACACTCATATGATTTTATGCAGTGTGAACTCTCCTGTGATTTAGAAGGTTATTGCGAGTAAAAGATTTCCCACATTCACTACACTCATAAGGTTATTCATCCATGTGAACACTCTAGTTTTGAGTGAAAGTAAACCTTTGACTGAAGGACTAACCACAATCAATACAATTATATGACTTTTCTCCAGTGTGAATTTTGTGGTGTTGAGTGAAGTTAGACTTATTCCTGAAAGCCTTCCCCAATGATTGTACTCATATGGCTTATCTCCAGTGTGAATTATCTGATGATCAGTGAGAGAAGAGATTTGCCTGAATGATTTCCCACAATCACTGCACTCATATGGCTTTTTTTTGGTATGAACTCTGTGGTATTGAAAGAGATTAGACTAGACACCCTGATATTGAACAACTTTCTGGTTGTGGCTGGCAGCATTTTCACATTCACCCCCCCTCATCATGACTTTTCCCATTGAAACATTCCTGGGAAATCTCACTATTACTGTGGAGCTCCTCGGTGTTAAGAGTGACCTGGTGCTGGAGATCTGAGATGGTTCACATGTCTTTACCAAACTCCATACTTATTGAGGGAATCCAAGATAAGTAGAAGCTGTACTAGACCTCAAAAAAAGCCTGGTTCATATATTACTAGGGGCCCGGTGCACAAAAATGTGTGCACTCGGGGGTCCCTCAGCCCAGCCTGTGTCCGCACAACCTGCCACCTGCCACCTGCCACCCGCACATCTCGCCCCACCCAACCCACACACATCACCTGCCACCCACTGATCAGGCTCCCCACCCCCACACCACCC
>PVJC01033770.1:0-19196 GCA_004026665.1 Murina feae
TTAATTTTTATAAAGAACACAGAACATAGCACTATAAAGATATTTGTTAAATACATTAATAAAGGGGAGAGTAGTCACTGGGTGGGCAGTTAGCAAGCCCTATCATTAAGCATGGCTATCCTGCATAGTAGTTCTTTATTGCAATAACAGTCTGCGGGACATTACAACCTGATAATAGCTGTACTTCAGGGCATTAATGGAAGGGCTGCTGCCCTTACTTGGCAAGGGCACTTGGCACCAACCTGGAAAAGCATGTGTAGAGAGTGGGCCAGGAGCTAAGCTCCTTCGAATAATAAGGCACAACCACAAGAGTGGTAGCAAAGCTGTAGCTGGGATAGAGCAACATTTTCCAGCTTCTCTTGCAGCTAGTATGACTACATGACTAAGCTTTTGCCAACAGAGTGAGCAGAAGTGAAGTGTGCATAGGGAAAACTCCTGGCCTTTTATCCTTCTGCTCCTTCCCTATCCAATGGCAGGGATGGGAATGGTTGGAGCTCCTTTGTGAAAATGGCAGAGCTTCCAGGAAGCCTGGATTCCTGAATGACCGTGGGATAGAGCCATCCACTGACCTGGAACACTACCCTGGACTGTTATATGAGAAAGAAAGCAATTTCTGCTTTGTTTGAGCCATTACATTTTGGGACATTACCTTAATTAATATAATTATTTTCATAATTTAAAATAGTGTCTTTTATAAACACATTTGCTTATAATATGCATAAAATATTTCTGGGAAGATATTCAGGAAATTATAATAACATACCTGTAGAGTGGTAGGAGAGAATTTTGTTTTGTTTTGTTACTCCATATCCTATATAATAAAATCCTAATATGCAAATCAACAGAATGGCAGAATGACCTGTTGCTATGATGCATGATGACCAACAGGGGCAGATGCTCAATGCAGGAGCCCCCCTGGTGGTCAGGGCTCAGCCAGACCAGTGCAGCAGCAGTATGGGGGCCTCTTCTGCCTCTGCAGCAGTGCTAAGAACCCCTCGGGGGATGTCCACCTGCCAGCAAAGGCCCACCTGCCTGATCACCCTTAACCACCTCTGCCTACCTGCCTGATTGCCCCTAACCACTTTGCCTGCCTGCCTGATCGCCCCTAACTGCCTCTGCCTCTGCCCCCGCTGCCACGGCTTCATCTGGAAGGATGTCCTAGAATGATGTCTGGAAGGTCTTTTGGCTGTCTAGTCTAATTAGCATATTATGCTTTTATTATTATAGATTACTAGGGGACCGGTGCACAAAAATTTGTGCACTTGGGGTGTCCTTCAGCCCGGCCTGTGCCCTCTCACAGTCTGGGACCCCTTGGGGGATGTCCACCTGCTGGCATGCCTGACTAGCCTGGGTGGGGGGCTGATGGGTGTTTGCAGGCTGGCCAAGCCCCCCCAGTTGGGACCCTCACCCCATGGGGGTGTGGCCAGCCTGGGTGAGGGGCTAAGGACTGTTTTCAAGATGCCCATAGCCTCTTAAGGGTTTGGGTCCCTACTGGGGTGCCTGTCCAGCCTGGGTGAGGGGATGAGGGCTGTTTTCAGGCTGCCCACAGCCCCTTCAAGGTTCGGGTCCCTACTGAGGTGCCTGGCCAGCCTGGGTGAGGGGATGAGGGCTGTTTGCAGGCTGGCCACAGCTCCCATTGAGCCATTACAGAGTGATGGCTGGAAGTAGGTTTCTGGAGTTTATTTATCTTCTATAATTGAAACTTTGTTGCCTTGGGCGGAGGCCACAGACTGCCTAGCCAGGCAACGAAGCCTCCTGTTTGCTTCAGCTCCATGGCTTCTATAATTGAAACTTTGTTGTCTTGAGCGGAGGCCACAGCCGACGTAGGCAGGCAGTTTCCTCCATCACTGGCCTTCTGTTTGTTCTAGCTCCGTTGCTGCCATCTGCCATCTTGACCTTACTAATTTGCATATCGTTGCTCTGATTGGCTGGTGGGCGTGGCTTATGTGTAACAGAGTGAGGATTAATTTGCATATTGCTCTTTTCTTAGATTAGATTATAGATGGAGCAAGGAAGGACATTGTGAGATTGATAGTTCAGAGTTTTTCCAAAACTTAATGACTATTTGAAATTGTCATTTTACTCTTGCTTAATCTTTTCTTTTTCCATCTAGTGACTCCTTTTACAAACTCTGGCCCCTGGGAAAACACTAATCCTCTTTGTTGGAGCATGCTGATGGCATTTCCCCTCCTAGGCTTCCTTGAACTCAATGCATTTTCCCCAGGAGAGTGTATCAGGTGAAATATTTGGCAAATTAGTAAAGGAAAAAGAACCCAAATAGCTTCAGAAACCACATTTTAATAGTTTGAAGGTTAGAACATTAAAAAACTCATGCATTGTTGGTTCCAGTTTAATTATCCCCTGTGGTTCTGAGTTGCCCACCAAACTAAGCTTCATACTGGCCCCTGAGGTTCCCTTGCACAGTCTAATGTAGCTCATCCAGCCTTAATGCCAGGATTTCCTGTGGGATTCATCCGTGTTCCAGCCAGATTGAGTGTTGTTGGTTTCTGGGTGCACATGGCCTGTGACTCACCTCTCAGATGCCACTTTGTCATAAAGTACTTGCCCTCCATCGCAACCAAAGGCTGCAACCACAGTTTGTGGATTCTTTAGGACACTTAACACTGCCAGCCTTGATGTCACAGTTATTTGGGTCCATGTCACATGGTCTTGGAGACAGAGAGCATGTCTTAACCATCTTTGCCTCTCCGATGATTAGTGACTTTGAACATGTTTTCATATGTCTCTTGGCCTTCCTCTTTCTAAAAGTATCTATTCTAAAATTATTTATGGGCTATTTAGGTCCATTGCCCATTTTTTTTTGATTGGGTTGTTTATTTTCCTTTTCTTAAGTTGTGTTTCCTGTGAATGTTGTAGATTAAACCCTTATCGTTGACAAATATGTTCTCCCATGCCGTAGGCTTTCTTGTTGTTTTGTTGATGGTTTCTTTTGCTATGCAGAAGCTTTTTATTTTGATGTAGTCCCAGTTATTTATTTTCTCTTTAGTTTCCATTGCCCTAGCAATATCAGTGAAGATATTGCTACAATATGTCTGAGATTTTGCTGCCTGTGGATTCCTCTAAAATTTTTATGATTTCCCGTCTTATGTTTAAGTCCTTTATCCATTTTGAGTTTATTTTTGTGTATGGTTTGAGTTGATGATCTAGTTTCATTTTTTGCATGTATCTGTCTAATGTTCACAACACCATATATGTTGTCTTGATAAGCCAGGGTTGCAGATCAATCCCTGATCAGGGCACATGCAAGAATCAACTGGTGAGCAGTGAGTGTCTCTCTCTCTCTCTCTCTCTCTCCTCCAACTCAGTAAATAACAATTAAAAAATTAAGCCCAGCCAGTGTTGCTCAGTGGTTGAGGGTTGACCTATGAACCAGGAGGCCATGGTTTGATTCTCCATCAGGGCACATGCTAGGGTTGTGGGCTTGGTCCCCAGTAGGGGGTGTGCAGGAGGCAGCTGATCAATGATTCTCTCTCATCTTGATGTTTCTACTCTCTCTCTTCCTCTTCTTCCTTTCTGAAATCAATAAAATAATAATAATAAAAACAGGACAATGCAACATCTTATGGAAATTAACATCAGCTCTGTGAAGAGCTTTAGACCAGAACTAAATGCCAGATATAATTTTTACTTTAAGAATTAATGACAAGCTCTGCTCAGTATGAAGATGTGTTTTTATCTTCCAGTGATTCATAATTCATTCCAAAAACTCATTTTGTCATGCATAGGAGCCATGTAAATATGAAAAGCCAGCCAAACAAATTAGTCAGTATACTGATAAATATGTTTTAATTAACTGGCCCATTGTTGATTCATGTGAATCAATGAATAGATGAAGAAATGCTGGAATGATTGAGCAAATGCAAACGTTTTCATAACATGATTAACTTCTTACTCATGTCTCTAGGATGCAATAAATTTGTAACCTTAAGTGAGAATACTGTAGCAAACATTTGTCATTTTTGGGTGTCCTTCCTTTTTTGGTGAGTCCAAGATGTCTGGACTCTCCCTCTGGAAGCTTGAGAGGAGCAGATAAGTCCCATCTGGACTCCTTGGACATCTCACCAGGACTCGGCCAGTTAGAGGCCTTCTGCCGACACTTTGGCTCTTCAGGGAGTGACAACAAGACCAGAGACAGTCAGAGATCATTCAGGATGACTGGGTGGGACTGAGCCTTGAGCAGATGGTAACAAGTGATGATGCCAGGGCCAGCACCACCCTGTCTGACCCTCTGCTGGGATCTCTAGTTCCTGTATCCAAGGCTAACTCCTGAATTTTCCTGAAATTCTTTGAGACACCTGGTTTTCTTCCAGTACATTTTCCCCCTGTAAATTTAGCTGGCATTGGTTTTATAATTTTTAAAAACACTGGCTGTTTCATAGCCTATATGAGAATAAGATACATGACATTATTCTGTACCTGGGCCAATTCTAGACTAGGAAGAATTAATTTAAAAATAATAGCTATCTCAAGGGTACAACTGACAGGAAAGCATGCATTCTACAAAGAATGTTGTGCTGTAACATGTTTGTTCAGTGCAATTAAGTGTAACTCACCCTTTCAATGGACAAAGGACTAATCAGGGACAGGTTATAATCTCCAAGAGTCTACAATCCATCTCATCCAAACACCTCATTTACAAATAAGAAAATTTGGATTCAGGCTAGCTAAATGATTTACCCTAAGTTGCATAGCCAATGAGTGTATTCAGACACCACTCCTGGAGAATTGTGCTATTTGGCAGGAAAGACAGTGGAGTGGGGAAGGGAGTAGCACAGACAGGTATTTAGTTTGCAAAACTGATAAAAAAACTGTTTGGTTCCGAGGTCTGGGCAGTCACCCAATCAGGTCATGAGGTTAAACTATTTCCACAAAGAAAGTCTAACTAGGTGTTGAGATGCTACTGGAACGTAGGGTTGGCTATGAATTGGATAGTCTTAGAGCCCAGGGCCAGACCTGAATTCCTCCTCTTATCCCCAGGATCTGAAGACAGGAGCCTACTTAAAAAACAAAAAACAAAAACAAAACCCTGTTGGGGCAGTTACAGTTGTGTTCTTTACGTTCCTGTGTCTCTGCCAGCGTTGCCCTATGGCCTCCTAGCCGCTGAACCCTGTAGGCAAGAGGTTACAGCAGGGGCTGATGACCCTCATGATGTCTGGTGACAAAGGAATTTCTGCCTTCCTTGAATCAACCTTTTCAAATGGGTAGAGACCATCCATGGAGCAGCTGGCACAGTATAGGAAGACTTGAGGTAGAAGCTGTCCCTGGAGTTCCCCAGTGGCTACCTGTATAGCATGTCCACGGTGAAATTCCTCAATCCCTGCTATCACCCCAGTGTAGACACCCAGGTTAACAACTGCTTAGACATCCTAAAAGACAAGTGATTTGCCCTACGTGATGTCAGGACCGTCCTGCTCTCCATCCAGAACCTGTTAAGAGAACACACATGCTGCCAAGCTCTGGAAAAAACCCACAGCCTTCAAGAAGTACCTATAAGAAAACTATGCAAAGCAAGTCTCCAGCCAAGAGCCTGAGCTGTCCAGCCACTCTCCTTGTGCTGTCCTTTTCCTTTTTCCTTAGATAGTCTGTCTTTGCCTTGATTTCTGTATTTCTGTAGAGGACACTGTATCTTCAGCTGTGGTGTCATATTTGTTTTGCGTCTGTTTTTTAAATTAAGTCTCTGGTTGAGCCCTTGTGATGAATATCTAATCTAATAAAAGAGTAATATGCAAATTAACCCTCACTCTGTTACACCTAAGCCATGCTCACCAGCCAAGCCACGCCCACCAGCCAGTTAGAGCAACACTATGCAAATTAACCCAGCCAAGATGGTGGCCAGAAGCCATAGAACTAGAGCAAACAGGAGGCCAGCAATGGAGGAAACTGCCTTCCTAGGCCAGCTGTGGCCTTCACTCAAGGCAACAAAGTTTCAATTATAGAAGATAAATAAACCCCAGAAACCTGCTTCCAGCCAGCCTCGCTGGGACGTTGGGTCAATGGGAGCTGTTGCCAGCCTGCAAACAGCCCTCAGCCCCTCACCCAGGCTGGCCAGGCACCTCAGTAGGGACCCAAACCCTGAAGGGGCTGTGGGAAGCCTGAAAACGGCCCTCTGACCCTCACCCAGGCTGGCCAGGCACCCCAGTAGGGACCTGAACCCTGAAGGGGCTGTGGGCAGCCTGAAAACAGCCCTCAGCCCCTCACCCAGGCTGGTCACACCCCTATGGGGTGAGGGTTCCCACTGGGGGGCTTGGCCAGCCTGCAAACACCCATCAGCCCCTCAGCCAGGCTGGCCAGGCACGCCAGCAGGTGGACATCCTCTGAGGGGTCCCAGACTGTGAGAGGGCACAGGCTGGGTGGAGGGACTCCCCCAAGTGCACAAATTTTTGTGCACCTGGTCCCTAGTATTAAATAAATACATTTGGAATTTAAAAACCACCCTGTTGGTACTTGTCAACTTTTGAAAACTTTCACGAATTCAGCTTTAACTTCTGGAATATCCCCTCTTCCTTTGGTCTGCATGTGGACATGCCTAGAAGACTCCTGTTTCCATTGGACTTCTCATCAAACTGTGAGGCTATCTGGTAGAATTACTCCTTCAGTTTGAGGTGTTTGCTTTGCAGTTTAGGCTGATAATAGTTATATACCCTCCCGCCCACCCCCTGCCCCAGAACTAATAAATCATTTGGGAGAATGGAATTTGACTCATTTTAAATAGCTTGAAAATAGATATTTAAAATAAAACTACTTTCTCAGGCATCATTACTACGCAACATGCTTTAATGTTACGTTATTGACAGATGGGATGTGTCAAAACACTGACGTGCTTCAGGATAACTCATCTTTCCTTCATGTTATTGCCATTTAGAGTTGCTTTTTATCATTTGATTTATTCCTAATATAGATCTTACTATTTTTTAAAGTTGTGATGCTGGATGAAAAAACACCAAAACACACACACACACACACACACACACACACACACACACACACACACACACACACCCTATCTCCAAAGGAGGCTGGTGACTATATAAGGAATGGGTGAAGTGGGGAGTGTGTGTGGGGGGGTGATGGGGGAGGGTAGGTTTTCCAGCACAGAGAAGACTAGAGAATCCAAGCAAAACTGGGATAAGCCTTAGTGGGAAAAGTCCAGCATATGTTACTCCAGGAAAAAGGAGCCTTTAACCAAAAACCTTTTCAGTAAAGCTGACAAATATGTAGCCTTCCATAGTTTACCTTTCTTACTTAATATGAAGAAGTAATAAAACTAAGAAATGATCACCTGGTAAAGATACAATATTAACACATATTTTTAATACTTGTAATATTTGATGAGTGTTTTTACATAGTAGTATAATGAAAATAATTATTATATTCTTCATTATAATCTAATCTAATAAAAGAGTAATATGCAAATTAACCCTCACTCCATTACACCCGTAGGCCATGCCCACAAGCCACGCCCACCAAACAATCAGGAGCAAGTATGCAAATGAACTCAACTAAATGGTGGTGGCCAGAGAGCTGGAGTTGCCACGGGCAATCGAGGAAGCCAGGGCCCTGTGGGCCCTGAGCTCTACTCAAGGCTACAAAGTTTCAATTATAGAAGATAAACAAACCCCAGATACCTGCCGGGCTGGGAGCTTGGGTTGCCAGAGGCAACCCAGGCTTCGAGTAGAGGACCAAGGCAACAAAGTTTCAATTATAGAAGTTAAATAAATCCCAGATACCTGCTTCCAGCTAGGCACCCCAGTAGAACCTGAACCCTGAAGGGGATGTGGCCAGCCTGAAAATGGCCCTCAGCCCCTCACCCAGGCTGGCCACACCCCCATGGTGTGAGGGTCCCCACTGGAGGGCTTGGCAAGCCTGCAAACAGCCATCAGCCCTTCAGCCAGGCTGGCCAGGCAAGCCAGCAGGTGGACATCCCATGAGGGGTCCCAGACTGTGAGAGGGCACAGGCCAGGCTGAGGGACCTCCCGAGTGCACAAATTTTTGTGCACCGGGCCTCTAGTCATTGTATAATAGATTATTTGGTGGTCTGCAGATTTAAGTTGAGGATATTCTGTCATAAAGAATGGAGAGGTTGTACTAATCTTTGTAATACTTTATGTAATTAAATAAAAAAAAAATCCTAAAAAAAAAAAAGAATGGAGAGGTTAAGATCTAGAAAATTAAGAATTGATGTCACTTTCAGTTTTGCTTCCAATTCAAAGGAAATCATTTTAAGCATGAAATGTTAAATTGGATTATGAGGCCTGCACTGGTGGATAGAGCATTGGCCCACAGACTGAAGAGTTTGATTTTGATCTAGGGCACGTAACTCGGTTGCAGGCTCCATCCCCGACGCTTTTTGGGGTGGCTCTGAGAGGCAATCGATCAATGTATCTCTCTCACATTGATGTTTCTCTCTGCCTGCCTCTCCCCCTCCCTTCCATTGTCCTTAAAGTAAATGGAAAAATACCCTTGGGTGAGGATTAACAACAACAACAACAAAACCCCCCCACAAACAGAAGAATGGATTATGAGGCCAACATACTAAATGTAATAAAATCTATTTCTCTAAGTTCTGTGGAAAAATACCTATGTTTCAAGGGTTCTTGAAAAAGAAAATCACTTTTTTTGTTGTTTGCTTAGAAACCCTTTGTTATGGCTGAATTTTAAGTGTTCCTTGATCCTAGTTAAGATTGATTATGCTTATGACTGTATAAAAGAGTTCACCCAAGATGTTACCACAGCCTCATTCTATGCAGATAGTTTTCAAAATCTTACGCAAGGCAATGGCTGAAATGTAGTTTGAAAAGAACAGGAAGATGTTTCCAACATTCTAATAGATTCTGCTTTTCCATCCTGACTAGTTTTCAGTAGGGAGTTTATCTGAGTGGGTGGAGTCACTGTTGCCACTGGTTAAGTTAGTTCTTGGAGATGGACTAGATACGTTCCTTCTTCTGATCCCTTGCTTGCTCACAATGTTCTTTCCTGTCCCATCTTCTCTTCTTTGCTTTTCTAAATCTTGCACCTCCTTGGAAACCCAGCTCACTTCCTCTAGGGAGACTTTGCTGTCCATGCCAACTACTATGGAATAGCCCTGTTGTGAGTTCCTATAATGTATACCAGTACAATAAAGTGATCATTTGATCCTTAGTAGTATGTAGAACTTGAAACCAATATTCCTTGCCTTCTTAGCCAAATTCTAAGCTCTTCAAGGTGCAGGGTCATGTCTCCATTCTCTGAGTCGCTGACAGTGCCACCTCAATACAGGCAGTGAATATTGGGTGACTGATCACCAACCCTAATCAGCATGGTGGGTCATTTTAAACTCTCCAGAGAAAAGAACCCACCCAGCATGTGGAGAATAGGGCTGCCTTCAGATCTCCAAGTACAGATTCAGGCTGATGGTCATAGTGGGATTCCTGAGATAACCCCATAGCCTTAGCTTCAGCTAACATGAGAAGGCTTCTGTTACTCGGTGTAAAGACTCATAGACCTGACAATATGAAATGAGATCCTAGAATATAGTTGTAAAAGCAAACATGCAACTTCTCAGATATTCTTTGATGACATCAACTGAAGCAGGGGATTTCCCAGGGGTGAGGACAGCGGAGCCCTAGCGCTAGGACGCTTGCATGCACGTCTCCGGAGACCAGGTTCTGGGAGGCAGGTCTAACTTTATTGAGGAAGTACAGGTATTTATAGGTGGAGGTGGCCAATCATGGAACACCATCTTGGGGGAGCCAATGAAAGGTCAGGGTACTGTGTAGGCGGCTCTGGGAGGGGCTCAGGCGGGCGCTGCCATCTCCCTGGTGTGCCAGAAAGATCTGAAATGCTGGAGTAAGCTCATAGCATGCATCAGCCTCTGCACCGAGACAAAACCTCCTGTGCTCTACCTACAATCAACTAATTGGAGCAGGAAGCCTCAGGGGCCACTGGAATGGATTAAATGACTCAGAAGAGCTTTTTGAGTATAGGGCATGATTCTAGGAATGTGAGCCTAGCAGATGTTTTCAGTGCCCATGTCCCATCCCCTTGGACTACCTCTCATTTCAGCCAGGTCCCCATTACCTAAAATGATCTTGAGAATGCACCTTTTAAAGGCGCTTCCTCCTTTCTTGCTTTAACCTCCTATTTCTGCTCCCTAGGATCGTATCCCAAATAAACTACCTGTTCCCAGATCTCCTCTAGAAACTTGAACTAAGACAGAGAGATATATAGGGTATGGTATTTGCCTATAGGCGTCTTATAAGTTTAGATAGAGTATTTGGACATACATTTTTAGAAAACAATAAAATGAAACTAAAAGGCATATTTTAATTAAATGACACACAAATAGTATAGATTCTACTCCATTATGGTTACTGTAGATTTTATTAAATTTTAGTAATTATTCTTCCAGCTCTGATAATTCTAACTAGGAAGCTTTGGTTCTTTTAGAATTATTTGTTTTTTAATATTTTATTAATCTTGTATCTGAAAGCATTCTGTTCTCAGCTACGTATGAAGAGGTGAGATTGGGTACATTTTGTACCATATTCTTAGTAATCTGTAATTATATCTTGTCATTTAGATGATATTCTATTCAACTTTACAGAGCTTAAACATTCCTTAACATTTTGCTTCTTCTAATACTAAACAGAACACTTTGGTCTTGATAAAATTATCTTGAAAGTTGTCATGAGAGTAAACAAAATGAATTAAAGTTAGTTTTGTACTTGGGGCCAACATTTTAAAGAAAAAAAGATAAAGAATTTAATATTTTAATTGCAAACTAATAAGATAATATTAAGAAAAATTATGAGGAAATGACATCATCAATGGTAACATACTATCAAAATTTCTTATTTTAATGAAAATTTTTTAATGATTGATCATATTAGAGAAATATTTTACAACAATTGTAGCATTCATAAAGTTTTGTATTCAGTTCCTTGTTGAGCGAATTTTGAAGCTTTAAAAAGTTTCTTGAGACATTAGCTAGTCACATGTAGTATTCTGAAATTATAAGCATGAGGTCTTCAGCAGCCACAGGATAGGTTCTGAAGGAAGGTTGTTTTCCTGGTTCCCTTTCTCAAGTCACTACTTTGCCTTCCAGCCTTGTTCAGATCAGGAAATCTCGGTAGCCCTATTTATGAAAGAGATCACTATAGAATTCCTTAAGATAACAAGTTTTTAAAATATTTTTATTATTTTTTAAGCCTTTTTGAAATACATCTTATGAAAACAGGGCATTGTTTGGATATGCATTTCAGAATCTGGACAAGACCTTTCTTTCATGCTACATTTTGATGCTACATTCTTCCAAACCCTGTGACAATAAGGATTTGTCTTAAAAGACAGTTGATGATGTGCCTCACTGTGCGTCTTTTACATGCTTTCAGTGGTGGACCTACTGTGAACACTCCTGTTCTTCAATTCTAGGAATATTTCTTTCATTATTTTTTGATCATTTATCTATTTCTATTTTCTCTCTTCTGTTTTTCTGGGCCTTCTGTTTTTTTAGCATGTTGATCCTCGTGGATTAATCATATTTATAATTTCCCTCCTATTTTTATCTCTTTGTCCTTTTTGTTCTACTTTTGGTAAGATTTCCTCACTTTATCTTTTAACTTCATAAGTGATTTTTTTCATTGCTAACATCATATTTTAATTAATTAATTTTAACAACTGAGATTCATGGAAAATATCAAAATATGTCATATATACAATTGTCAGCAGAATTCAGACACCTAAGTAGTATAATATAAGGTGATTTATCAAGCAGTCCATTGAATGGAGTATGCTGCTAAGGTCACTGAGCACTGCCACTGTACATTGATCATTGATTTTTTAAAAAACATATATTTTATTGATTTTTTACAGAGAGGAAGGGAGAGGGATAGAGAATTAGAACCATCGATCAGCTGTGTCCTGCACACCTCCTACTGGGGATGTGCACACAACCAAGGTACATGTCTTTGACCAGAATCGAACCTGGGACCTTTCAGTCTGAAGGCTGACGCTATATCCACTGAGCCAAACCGGTCAGGGCTGATCATTGATTTTTTGTTGTTAATCTTCACCTGAGGGTATTTTTTCCATTGATTTTTAGAAAGAGTGGAAGTAAGGGAGGGAGGGGCTGAGGGAGAGAGGGAAAGAAACACTGATGGGAGAGAGACACATGGATATGTTGCCTCTTGCTCCCCCATTGGGGTGGGAGATCAAATCTGCAACCCAGGTACATGCCCTTGACCAGCAATCAAACTTGAGACCCTTTGATGTGTGGGCAGATACTCTAGTCATTGAGCAACACCAGCCGGGATGATCATTGATTTAAAAAAATTTTTTTAATGAGATCTAGCATTTTCAAAAACTTTCTTGGTATCTAAATATTCTTTTTCTATAACAGCATCCTCTCATTGCACACATATATTCTTTAATCTCTCTAAGGTTATTAACAAGATCATTTTGAAATTTTCTTTTCAATATCTCTGAATTCATATTTTCCACATCACATTCTCAGTTTTTAAATCTAGTGGAAGAAAGTCTTGACAAATGTAAGCAGAAATTCCAAAGTTTTATCTCCTTGGCCCTTATTGGCTCATCTTGGGTTATTTGCTCATTCTTAAACCAGTCACATGTAGGGTGACCACACTTTCCCAGTTGGGAGTAGATCAGAGTTTTTCACAAGAGTAGATAGGGAGTCAGTTTCATCAGAACTGAGAGTGGGAGAAGAGTAGGCTTTCAAAAAAACTAGAAGGCTGTTGGTAGGACAAGAGGAAACATGCTTAGATGTTGTTCTGAAACAACTTGGCCTGGAGGTCAAAAGCCAATGCCTGAACTCCTGCAGGGACCATTTACTAGCACTCATAATTTCCTCCCCAGACAACATCACTTTTTAAAAAGTCTTTTTTTATGCCAAAATCTATCTTCCTTTAGCGGTCATCCATGATCCTAGCTCTGTCTGCCCTTGAGTTATGTGAAGGCAGCTCTACCAGGTCTTTCTTATCACAATCAATATCACGTATTGTTATTCCTGTTTCTAATCTAACCGATTTTTTAATCCTTTCTCCACTTTAGACTTCTCTTTTTCCTTCTTTGTGCATTTTGGTAGAGGACAAGCAGCCTAGATTATAGAGTACTATTGTTTAGTATTTTCAAGTTGATTCACATTAGTTTCTGAATATGTAGAGTTCATTAATCACTCTCTCTATATTGAGCTTCTACTACAATAATTCTTAAACCTTTGTTGAACATTAGAATCACTAGGAAAGCTTAAACATTCTGATGCCCTGGCCACACCCCAGATTAACTGGGATGAGGAGATGGGAACTCTGGCACCAGTACCTTTTTAAGCTCCCCAGGGTGATTTTAATGCGCAGCCAGAGAGGAGAACAATTGGTCTACATGTGATTGATCTTTTTACAACATGACCTCGATGATTGTAGGTTTCCTAAGGTATTTTTTTTAGAAAATGAATTTGAGGCATATCTCTATCATTTGCCTCTGGCTAACCTTGTTCACTTTCATATGGGATAACTCATCAAGTCCCATCAGAGAAAGCAACCCGGGGCACAACAGCATAATTATTGAGGTTTCTGATGAAAGTGTTTATATTAATTCTAGGTAAAATCTTGTTTCTATGTAATTTTCTCAATTTGGCTGATTACTCCTGGAGGACAGTATCTAAGTTTATTTCACTGACCTCCTGCAGCAAAAGTAGCATTATGTTCTGGTGGGAACAGAAGAGCCTTTGAAATGATTTTCAACCAAAAATGTAATCTTATCTTTTATGACTATGAATTAAAGGCCATCTGTGAAGCTGCTGAGTTTTATAGAAAAGCTTCCATTTACACTGACATTTATCTTGTAATATGGCAGCATAAAAAATTCAAAGGTTAAGGCCAGACTTGCTCAGTATAATGTTTAAACAGCATAAATCTGCACAAAAAAGGGGTAGATTTATTATTTATGTTTAACTACAATGTCTATTGTGTGTCATAACATTGAATTTAAGAAAAATAGATTCACTGAGGAAAAAAGGGAAGGAGGGAGTTGAGAATAAGGGAGACAGAAGGTCTAGTGGCTCTTCGTAGGAGCTGTCTTCCAATTGTCTCCTGACACTTCCTGACTTCAGAACATTTTCCCTGATTTTTACTTTGAATGTTTTCAAACATGTAGAAAAGTTGAAAGAATATTGTAACGACATCTGTATATCCTTTCATATTCTGAAGGCCTGAGAACCAGGAAAGCTGTGGTGGGGTTCTTGTTCAAAGGCCAGAGGCCTGAGACCCAGGAAGAACTGATGTTTCAGTTCCAGTTTGAAGGCAGGAGAAAGCTGATGTCCCTCTTTGGAGATAATCATAAAGGAATTATTTTTTCTTACTTGGAGAATGGGCAGCCTTTTTATTCTATTCAACCATTCAAAAGATTGGATGGGCAGTCTGCTTTACTCAGGCCAACCTATTTAAATGTTAATCTCACCCCAAAACACCCTACTGAAACACTAGAATAATGTTTGCACAAATATCAGAGCACCCTGCTGCCCAGTATCCTCTCCTTCCTACTCTCCTAGGCTAGAAGCCCAGGAGTCATTTCATCTTTTTTCTTACCTATTTCCAAAACAATCAGCAAGTTCTGTCAATTCTACCTTCTAAAGCTCTTTGGAGGTGCTCACCTCCTCTCTACTCACTGTTGCCTCATCAGTTGCAGCTGTCTCTTACTGCCTCTCTGCCTCTGATCTTGCCCTCTCCAATCTAGTTTAGCTCTGTCCCCCAGGATGCTGGTTGTGAAGAATAAACTTGATATGATTTATTCAGATCATTTACTAAGACTAATCCAGTATTTAAATTCTCTCATGACTCCCCTCCCCAGGATCATGAGGAAAAATGGAAAATACTTAGCAGGGCCATTCAAGGTTCTATGTGATAATTTGGCCTCCATTATTTTTGTAGCTTCATAAATATTTTTGCCATATGTTTAAATTATATGTTCCAGCAGTCCCAGTGTTTGCATATCTTGAAATGACCCATAATTTCTACAACTTCTACGCTTAGCATACTATTTTCTTTGCTTAGAATGTCTGTAGCTCTTCTTCCTCCGACCCCCTTCTTGTGCTTGAATACCTGACAAACTCCTCCTCATCCTTTAAATCTCAGCTCAGATGTTGCCTCTTCTAGGAAGCCTTCTTCGATTTGCTTAGATAAGCTAAGGTTTCCTTTTCCATATCTCATATTCCACCTTCTAACTTGTGCTTTGGTACCATCACTGTTTGCTTGCATGTTAGTTTCTAAAATAGGCCATGAGAATCTTGAGATCAGAAACCATGTCTTATTTATTTTTGGATCCCTCGTGCTGATGTGACTTACAGTAGATGTTCAAGAAATCTTTGAACAAAAAATGAATGAAGGAGTTGGGAGCTGTGTTTCCACAGCTGTAATTTCACTTGATCCTGCATGGTCAACTTCATAAGGGCTGATATGCATCAGTTTTTTTCACCTTGTATTCCCATGGCTGAGCACAGTGACTGGAAAGCTCTCAATAGTGCATGAGAATGGAAAAGAGTATAAAGTTTCCTCAAAAAATTAAATATTTGACCCAGTGATCCCACTTCTAGGATTATATCCTAAGAAGCCCAAAATACCATCAGGAAGAGTGTATGCACCCCTATGTTCATAGCAGCACAATTTACAGTAGCTAAGACCTGGAAACAGCACAAGTGCCCATCAGTAGATGAGTGGATAAAAAAGCTGTGGTACAATTTTACCATGGACTACTATGCAGCAGTAAAAAAGAAGAATCTCTTACCCTTTGAGACAGCATGGAGGTACCTATAGAATATCATGCTAAGTGAAATAAGTCAAAAAAAGACAAGTATCACATGATCACACTTATATGTGGAATCTAAGTAACAAAATGAACTGATGAACAGAGTGGATCCAGAGACATAGAAGCATGGAAAAGTGCAGAATCTCAGAGGGAAGGTGGGGGAGGGTGGGAGGTAATTCACCAAAGACCTTGTGTGCAGATATGCATAACCCATGGACACAGACAATAGAGTGCTAAAGACTTGGGGTGGGGGAGAGCTGGAAGAGAACAATGCGGGTGGGGAAAAGGGGATATATGTAACACTTTCAACAACACTTATTTTTAAAAAAATAGTACATGAGTGATAAGTCTGTGGGCTGGGGCAAGCGCCACCATCATAGTACAGTGGAGAAAATGGGGTCTGGAAGAGGTTAATAATCTGCTCAAGTGTTTTGGGCAAGCTAGGTCTCAGAATGTCTGGCCTGCCACACTTTATGCGAAGGAAGCAGGCTGCTCAGGGCTTCTCTGGATCAGGGAGCTGATTGACCTTGTCCCAAAAGCAGCCAGTCCTTACTGTGCTATCGTAAGGTCCAACTTTACAAAGTGAGCTGGGACAGTTTTATAGGCTGAGAATTTGAATTAAGAACCAGAGAAAAGAAGTTAGTAGTTGGAATCCCAAACAACAGTCTTTGTGGAAGGTGGGATGGAGTTAGAGGAGGGACACAGAATCAGACAACAGCAGGAAAGAAAGCAC
Organism: Murina feae; assembly: GCA_004026665.1. Classification (NCBI taxonomy): domain Eukaryota; kingdom Metazoa; phylum Chordata; class Mammalia; order Chiroptera; family Vespertilionidae; genus Murina; species Murina feae. The sequence continues at coordinate 16,550 of PVJC01033770.1, forward strand.
AGCTGATAGCAGAGCCCCTGGTTCCCAGTGGCTTCACATTCCCTTTTCAGTGTGAGCATGTATCTTTACATCAGCACCCTGTCCCACCCAGTTACTGTGAGCTGATGGGGGTGAGGGCTTGCTCTTGGCAATTAAAGTTTTTAACACGTTAGGCACCCAGCCTGTTTTGTCTTCTGGAGGGAAAGTATAGTGTCAGTCACCGGTGACTGACTGGGCGCTTAATGTGTTAAAGAAAATCCCAGGTGGACCCAGGATTGAAAGCCAGGCCTTCTGTCCCTGTGTCTAGTACTCCTTCCACTATTTCAGTGCTAGGGACAGTATCTTTGCACGGATTTTGGTAGAGGGCCATGCAAAAATGTTGCATATTAAATGTATTTTAATGACAATGAACAAGGCTGTAATTGTGATGTGAGTGGGAGGAAACAGCAAGTGAGGCAAACCAAATCCCCTCTCAATTTAAGCTAGCCTCGTAGGAGGATTCCAAGAAACAGAAAATAGGCCTTTACTAGTTCTTATTTAGATAAGGCGCCTGCCTTCTCTGCTCTCTTTTGACCCCAATCCTGGGGAGTTTGGAGCCCCCTTCCACATCTCTACCTGCAGCCCCAGCTTGCTAGGAGGGCGGGGCTTGCAAAGGGAGACAGGCTGGTAACCTGGGCATGTGGGCTTCTGCCCTTCAAGTTTTAGGCTACAGAGTGCAAAGAATGCCAAGATCATGATTGTTATCCACGTGGGGCCTTTTGATTCACATGCTAGTGAATATATTTCAGGTACAGATCATTCTTTCCCACCAGCTCTTTCTGCAGGTCTCCAAGACAATTACACGGCTCCATCTAACCATGACTCAAGGACAGATCTGAGGGCTGTTTTCCTGTGTTGAAAAGTTAAAATACCAAACTCTCCCCATTGCACCCCACGCACCTGCCTGTGGGGATAACAGGCTCTCCAATGCACTTGGTGGGTGCTCAGGGCTGTTTTTCAAGCACTGAATGGGCAGGATCACAACTCAGGGTAGGGACAATGGTGGCTCAGAGGGTTTGCTCACCCCCTCATTTCTCTGAAAAGAAGCCTCTACTTGACAATTACCTATCTGGAGTCACCTTTTGAAACCAACTGAAAAGAGCTTATCTTATAATCAGCGTTTCCCAGAAATTGCTCAAGAGCCAAAGGCTATGCGAAGAAAAAGATTTTAGCAAACTAAATTCAATGCACATTATTGTCAAAAGCTTGCAGAGCTGCAGGCCAGCCCTTTGAGTATTTTCAGACTTGATTTCCCAAAGGAAAGCTTTTAGAAGCTGCAAATACCTGGTGGCACTGATAAAAAGCAAGAGTGAGATATCCTATTGGACAAGAACTGGATATTTAGGGGCGTAAGGGAAAATCTGAACAGAGTGCAATTTTCGCTTTAAATCTAAGGTTGAAAAATTACTGAACTATGGCGGTGACAGCTAAAATCCAATCATAAATCAAAAACCCCCAGTGTAGTTGACATTCTGTTTAGACTAAACCACAAATGCTTTCAGAAAAAGCATCCTGAAAACATTACAAATGTGACATTAGTGCTTAAGAGTGTTGTCTCCCCCCCCCCCAAAAAAAAGCTTTCTGACATAAAAAGGAAATAACTCCAAGGAGGCCTTAGCACAATCACATTTTCGACTACTTTAGTTTTCTGTTAACTTGGCCAGGCCATACTACTTGGTGATTTAATCACATGTGAATCTACCAGGACAGAAAGGCTGATGTTTCCCAATAACTGGTCTTTGGAAATTGGTGTGACTCTTGGAAATTTCATGGTTTTCTTTTGTTAACGAAAAAAACCCCAATGAAACCTATAGAGAATTTTGTGAGTTTATTTGAGCCAAATTGTCGACATATTCCGGGAAGCAGAACCTCAATGAATTGAGATAATGCTCCAGAGAATGGGGAGTTCGTACCTTATTTTATAAATTTACCATCAAAGGAAAATACGTAAGCGGTTTACATGAAATTCATTGGTGATAGATTAAGGAGGTGGGATAAAGCAAAGCGGGGAAATCTCTGGGATTGGGTAAAAGGGGTGAAATGATAGACATATGCTTCTTTTACATAAATGCTTACAGGATTATCAGTTGACAACAGTTGGTGTAAACTTGATAACAATGACAACGAGGGGATGTCCTGGTGCTATTTGTTATGCCCGGCGGGGTCTGAAAGAAAGGGAACTTGCAAGTTATCCAGACATTTCACAAATACGTTATCTTAGAGGCAAAAAGACAAAAATGTGCTCATAGAGATCACAGACGATCTTTGTCAGGGAAAATACTGGCCCAGGATGTCACTGCCCACCATAACCTGTTTTGTAGTTAAATGTTAATTTTCAGACCATCCTTTGTGGTTACTTTAGGTCTCTGAGTCTGCAAGACTGCCATACAGGCTTCCGCTGAGCTTTTCAGGTTAGCATGCAGCTCCTTCTGTCCACACTTTCTACATCTTTAAGCTGACTGTGGACATAAATTGCCATAAGAATCTTTGACATTTTATGTGAGGTGTTCAAAGATAACAGGAAGCCAGCACTTATGAACCAGTACAACTTATTAAGAAATAATTGTATTTATTAAATACATGAAAATGGTTACATGAAACCAAATGGTCCCAAAAGTCTAAGTGACAA
>PVJC01033771.1:0-19202 GCA_004026665.1 Murina feae
GCCATCTTGGCTGGGCTAATTTGCATACAGCAGCTCTGATTGGCTGGTGGGCGTTGTTTATCTCCTTCCCGGAGAAACGGTTAATTTTAATATTACACTTTTATTAGTTAAGATTATACCCTTACTTCAGGTTTTTACCTTTTATGGTTTTGTAAATAGAGTTAACATACATTTTATAGGTGGAATGGACTAAAGAAGCTATATAGTATAAACAAAAAACTGGCTCATGGTTTCCGTCTTAAACAAGTGAAAAGCTGATAGTTCCATTTACCAACATAAAAATATTCTGATTTGTGAAAGTGGAAATTCTGGTGATGAGTGGAAATCTGATGTTCTATATTAGAAACACAAACTTTGAGGCATATCAAGAAGGGAGGTATATATTGAAATCTCGGGCTTTAGACTAAAATACAAATTTCAGAGTAATCATCATTCTACATTACGTAATAAAATGCTTCAAAATACTGTTTCATGTCAAATAAGTTTGTTTAAACAATATTTCTCTAAGACACAACTTTGGGTACTTTGAAGTTTTTGTTTAGCGAAATCATCTTCTGTATTGTAGCATTTTTAGCACCCGTGGTCCTACTGCACTAAATATCAATCGTGTCCATCCAATCTTGTGACCATGAGACATCCCCTTCACACATACATTTTCAGGTGCCCCTTCGAATGGGTTTCCTGGCCACTTCCAGCCCTTGTGGAATCCAAAATGATTCTTTAATACAAGACTTTGAAGGTTTAATATAGTTGTATGTACTGTGAATTATCAAGAGGATGGCATATAAGTTGAATTTCCAAAATGTATCTATCACTGCATACCTATTTTGTGGCATTCTACTATAATCAACAGTTTGAGAAACACTGACATATGCTGAACACACGAAGCCCTCAAGAAGACAATAAGTTGCTTGTGCAGAGAACCCAGAATTACTTACTATTCAGTTTTGACTTGTTCTGAGATTTTGTAATCATTCTTAAATATTAATGCAATGTATTATACTGTAAAACATGTAGAAAGTATGAGATCTTAACTAATAAAAGCGTAATATTGAAATTAACCGTTTCTCCGGGACGGGGTAAGCCACACCCACCAGCTAATCAGAGCGGCTGTATGCAAATTAGCCCAGCCAACATGGCGGCCGCCACTCACGGACCTGAGTAAACGGCAGCTTCCATTGTGGCAGGAGTGAAAGTGAAACTGCCGCCCACTCCGCTTAAACTGGCTCTAGCGAAACACAAGTTTGTAACAATATAACAATCATAGAATCCTCAGGAGCTGAAGGAAATAGCAGGCCTGTCCTCACTACTAAGTAACATTGTGTCATTATAGACTCGGCCAGGTGAAGCAGAGAGGAGCCTTCGTTAGTAGTTAGCAGGCCGGCTTAAAGGAACAGTATCAATTATAGAAGATAAACCTCAAAACCTGCGTCCAGCCAGCCTTGCTGGGATATTGGGTCAATGGGAGCTGTGGGCAACCTTAAAGCCTGAAAGCACCAATCAGCCCATCACCCATGCTGGCCACAACCCAATGGGGTGAGGGACGTTTCTGGGGGGCTTGGCCAGTCTGGAGACAGCCATCAGCCCCTCACCCAGGCTGGTCAGGCATGCCAGCAGGTGGACATCCCCAGAGGGGTCCCAGACTATGAGAGGGCACAGGCCGGGCTGAGGGACCTCCCGAGTGCACAGAGCAGCTGCAGGGTGGAACAGCGCAGGACCCAGAACTGGTGAGTGGGAAAGAGGCGTCAGGGTTGGCGGCCTGCTTGGCAGCTCCCCAGGCCCTTTGCGGGGCACCGGGGGATGGTAAAGAGGTGGTGGGGGCCGGGAGCCTGCTTGGTGGCTCCTCATGCCCTTTGAGGGGCACTAGGGAGCAGGTAAGAGGTGGGGGGTGGTTGGCGGCCTGCTTGCAGGCTGCCCAGGCCCTTTGAGGGGTATTGGAGAGTGGGAAAGAGGCAGTGGGGGTCGGGAGCCCGCTTGGTGGCTTCCCAGGCCCTTTGAGGGGCACAGGGGAGTGGGAAAGGAAGGCAGCAGGGGACTGGTGAGTGGGAAAGAGTCGGCGGCCTGCTTGGCCGCTCCCCAGGCCCTTTGGGGGGGCACTGGGGAGTGGAAAAGCAAGCTCTTCGGGGCTGGGGGCTTGCTTGGCAGCTCCCCAGTTCCCTTCCAGGGATCAGGGAGCAGGAAAAGCCTGGCCTGACCACAGGAGGGGTTTTCCCTGCTTTCTGGTTGCTGGAGGAAGATGGGCAGTAGGCAAGCTTGGTACGCAGGCAGCACCCAGCCCTGGCCACAGCTCAAAAAAGAGAACAACATGCAGGGGAAAGCAAGAGTCTGAGAGATAAACATAGAGGGGTGCCTGCTCCAAGCCTGGGGACAGGCCCCTAGCAGGTAGACACACACAGGAGGACTGCTCCAAGCCTCAGATGAGGCTGGGGGCAGGTCCCCAGTGGGGACACACACACACACACACACACACACACACACACACGGCGCCTGGCAGACTGGGGCCATCATAGGACATTCACTGAGGGGTTCCAGACTGTGAGAGGGGGCAGGCTGGGCTGAGGGACCCCCCTCCCCCCCGCCCACGCACGAATTTCGTGCACCAGGCCCCGAGTATATGAATAAAAAAAGAAAATATTCTACAGCCCTCTCCACTCCAACAATCTTGCAATATAGAGATAATACTCTTAACAGTTTGATGTTGGTTTTCCAGATATTTATAGAATTCTTTCTTTACTTGTTTTGAGATCAACCTTCCACTTTATTTTAAGAGATATGATGGCCTTTACTTCAGTCATCTCTCAAAACCTATCAAGTATAATCCCTAGTTGACTGACGGAAATCAAATGTCTTTAGATAAAGAAAAGGGTCCTTGCTATTCCAGTAACCACTTGACAGTAGTAACCAAAGCTCAGTTTAGATCAACAAAACTTAGGGTGGGTTTTCTGAAAAATACACAGTCCCTTTTTGTCGAATATGTAGTGTCATGATTAAGCCACTCTGAGAAAGTCACAGATCTCAATGATAATGGCCCCCTGTGGTGTGCGTCTATAGAGCTCTGTTTTAGCACAGTGCCCTCAACTTTTATAGAGGGAAATAGCCAATGGAACTGTACATTCACTCTAAAAGTGGCACTATTCACCACATCATCTTCTTAAAAGAGGCTAAGAGATGAATTTTTTCCTTCAGATTCAATCCAAAAATAGTGTGCTTCTCCTGACCAATTCACTAATTTATCCCTCTCCACCCGCCCCCACCCCCATTTAATTTTTATATTTCTGGAATGCTGATTTTATCTTACTTTCTATCCCTGCTTTTACTTTGACCTCAGTGCCTTACCCCTTTTGTCTTACTATTCTGTTGGTACACCTTGATGTTCTTTATTCATTTTTTACAAAACATTTTTTGAAACAAGCTTCCTATACATCTGTGCATGCATATGTTTTGCTCTGGCTTATAGTCATGAAAAATGTCAAAATATTTTTCCCTCTCTCTTCCTCTATGCACTCAATAGAATTAAGGATTTTAAATTCCAGTATAGTTTTCTGTGAACTTCCAATTTTATTCAATTTAATACAAACTTTTGGTTTCCTATCATGTAAAAGATAATACAAATAATAAGTAATTGAACTAATATTTATAGTTTAGTATTCCATTTGCTAATCTTAACCATAATTTATTCAACTGAATCTCTATACAAGACCTTGAGGTAAGGTAGACCTTAACCATTTTACAGAGCAGACTAGAGAGACTGAATGACTTAATTAAGAAACTTATAGACAGTCACATAGCTATTCAGGTAAACTATGTTCAAGGCCCATACAAATAGTTCTTTATAACTCACTGCAGTAAGTGGTAAAACCTGCTTCAAAGTGAGGGTATAAAGTATTTAGTCATTTTAAAATATAATATATTGTCAAATAAAAGTGACTTAAAAGTAACACATTGTGCTCTGATTACTCAAGCTTCAAGTTGAAAAAATCAAAGAAGGATTCATGAAAAGACAAATATTTTAAGTTAAAACTTCACATATTTTGACAAGCAGACACAGAATAAGAAAAAGTGGCTTCAGCAGAATAAATTGCATGAGCAAAAATGCAGAGTTAATTAAACACATGGTATTTTTGGTGAAAAATGACTTACTTCCTTTGCCTCATACTTAGGATGACTATAGAAAAGTCATAGGACTTAAGGATAAGATGGCAATGGGCCCTTTCTACCATTTTGACTGTCACATGTTATCTTATTGCTACCACCAGGCAATGAATCCTACCTCAGCTATTGTTTCGGAAATTTCAGAGAGACTACAGAAAGGGATCTGAAAATAATTGAGACAACAAAGGCCATCTCTTGTTTGTGACTGAGAATTATAAAACAGTGCTAGGATTTATTACATCGAACTACTTTCAGATACTAAACCAATTCTAAAAGGTGCTTCCTCTCTGATGGTGAGACAACTAGGGTATGTTCTTTTTGCATTCTTGATGCTTAAACCAGTACTGGAAGTGGTACAACAGCCTTAGAGTCCAAGAAGTCAGCTCAGAAGGAAGGAGCAAATAATCCTTGTGCAGCTCAACTTGGACAATCATTTATCTCCATACTAGAGGCCCAATGCATGAAATTCATGCAAGAGTAGGCCTTCCTTCCCCCAACTTCCAGCACCAACTTCCATCAGGCACCTGGGACCCGGCCTTCCCTCACATCCCTGGCTTCATCTGGAAGAACATGTGGTCTAATTATCATATTATGCTTTTATTATTATAGATATTATAGATATTCAGAGCAAACAATGGTGTTTTAACAGTATTTTTGAGTGATGAATGATTATGCTTCAGGTTCTGATGTAGTAGTGATAAATTGTTGTATTTAACCCAGTTATTAATTACCTGGAAAGGAACAAAGGAAAGGGCAATATTATAGGAGTGCCCAGTAAAGTCTGAATGATATACGGAAGGAGCTATTTGTCAGTCAAACCTAAAAACAGGTCACCAGTCAGCATAGGGATGGCCACTGCAAGCACAGGGAGATTTGAGATACATAAGCTCCAGAAGTAAGGAGTTCTCTCTTTTCTTTACTACTTCTACTTTACCCTTGAAACCTAGTGATGGCACTGGCTTATGGCCACCTCAGTACATCCATGTCTATAACTAGCCCTTCATGAAAGACACTTTATTTAAACCACCTGCATGAATTCTGTTCTTTGCCAGGACTCTAACAATACAGGTAGAATAGTACTAAATTTCCAGCATTTCTTACTCTAGTTACTATCATTCACTTGATTAAATGTATTTGTGTGTTTGTATTTATTTTCTCTAGGGTTTGTCTCACACTAGAGAATTCTCAGTATATGAGTTAGCAACTAATAAAAACTTAGTTTAATATAATTTTCCTCCCTTACAAGAGGCAGGAGGGAACTATTAGGGAAAAGTTTTACTCTAGATCAGTGGTTCTTCAAGAGTGGTCCCAAGACACCACCATCAGCAGCATCTGGGAACTTGTTAGAAAAGCAAATTAATTCTCAGGCCCCCCGAAGACTTCCTGAATCAGAAACATTGAGGTGAGGCTAAGTAATCTTTGTTTCAAATGGTCTTCAGGCAATTCTGCTATATGCTGAAGTTTGAGAGCTAGGTTCAATTAACAAATATAATTTATGTTCCTGTAAATTAAAAATCTTCCCTCTCTCTTCATTTCCTGCAAGCAAATACATTTAAAACATCTAGATGTTAACTCTAACTTACACTATTGGTCTACCTTCCTGCTTTATCTATCAAAGTTCTACTTGTTATTCAAAGTTGACATGAGTAGCTCTCAAAACCTTTTCTGCTTTCAAAAGTGAAAAGGATCTTTCTTTTTTTTCCCTGGTATTTGCTTATGCTGCCTTATAACACTGCAATGATTTAGTTTTCTTTATTTCCTTTAGTTAGTCTTCACTTTTTCTTAGTGTCTCCTAGATGATTATTGAGAGTAAAAATAATGCCTCAATATTCTTTGAATTCTTTATTCAAATTATAGAATATAGATTTCAGACATTATTCTAGCATTTCAGATTTATTAAAAATTTCAATACTTTAACACATTTAAATTATTAACATTTTAACAATTTAATAATTTAATAACATTAAATTATTAAAATATTAACAATACTTCAACATATTAAAATACTCCCAATATAAAGTTCTTTGAAGAGATTTATAACATGTAATCAATATAAATAAAGGCTAGAGCATTAATGAAATTACAGTATTAAAACAAAATAAGGAGTTATGCAAAGGTAACACACATTTTCTTTTTCTCCAGTGCTGGACAATTACTTTATAAAAATAATAGTGTCTCAAAATATAATGTATAAATATAGAAGTATGAAGTTATAACTGATTGAAGTGACAAAATTACTTAGCATCTGAAATATTTATGGTTCAGAAATAATCAGTGCTGGTTAGAATACATCATTTATCAAGATTAAATAATATCAGGGAAAAAGATCTATGTAACACAAGAATGAATTTGTAGTAAGAGATAAATTCTTTTTACAGCACAGATTTGTAAATTTTAATGATTCATCTCATTTACATGATATTATATATTACCAAAATATATCTATGTTGTAATGTAATCATTAAAAATGATGTTGTAAAAAATCTGTGGTATTTTAAGTCTGTACAGATTTTATGTAACTCCAGAGCAAGATTTAATTCTCAGAAAAACAAGTAATATCCTAAAGAAAAAGAAAAATAGGGCTGAGATTATTCAAAACAGAGAAGTGGTCAAAAGGATTTTAAAAGTTCTAGACTTTTTTTAAATTTTATTTTCTCATTTAAAGTATTACAAATAGTAGCACATATTGTCTCCTTTTTTTCCCCATCGACCTAACAGAAAACCATAGTCAAATTGAACAACATAAAACTTAGGCGCTCTCTCTCTCTCTCTATACACACACACACACACACACACACACACACACACACACACACATACTAGAGGCCCAGCACATGAAACTGCATGAGACTTCAGACCCGCTGTGGTGCTGTAGGACCCTAGACCCACAGCACTACCATGGGAGCGGGACTCCAGACCAGCCACACTGCGAGACCCATCAATACACTTCCAGGTGACTGGTCATTTAGTCGTTATGGTGTTATGGCATTATGGCCACAGGCCTTTTATTATATATATATATATATATATATATATATATATATATATTCTCTAATAAAAACGTAATATGCAAATTGACCATCCCTTCGGGATGCCTAAGCCACGCCCACCAGCCAATCAGAGTAACTGTATGCAAATTAGCCCAGCCAATATGGAGGCCGGCACTCACGGAGTTGAGTAAACAGGAAGTTTACTTTGCAGCAGGACTAAAAGTGTTTGCAGGCACGGCTGGCCTTCTCCCAGCTCCAGGCAAGAACATATTTGCAACAATGTCTCAATCATAGAAGCCTCGGGAGCAGAAGCAAACAGCAGGCCGGGCCTGACTTCTAAGGGCAACAGTGTCTCAATTATAGAAGCCACGAGGTGAAGCAGAGCCTGCCTAGGCCTCAGCTTAAAGGAACAGTGTATCAATTATAGAAGATAAACAAACCCCAGAAACCTGCTTCCAGCCAGCCTTGCTGGGACATTGGGTCAATGAGAGCAGTGGGCAGCCTGAAAGTCTATAAATACCCCTCAGCCCATCACCCAGGCTGGCCACACCCCAATGGGGTGAGGGACGCCACTGGGGGGCTTGACCATCCTGCAAACAGCCATCAGCCCCTCATCCAGGCTGGTCAGGTACCCCAGTAGGGACCCAAAACCTGAAGGGGCTGTGGGCAGCCTGACAACAGCCCTCAGCCCATTACCCAGGCTGGCCACAGCCCAGTGGGGTGAGGGTCCACACTGGGGGGCTCGGCCAGCTTGCAAACAGCCATCAGCCCCTCACCCAGGCTGACCAGGCATACCAGCAGGTGAACATCCCCAGAGGGGTCCCAGACTGCAAGAGGGCACAGGTCGGGCTGAGGGACCTCTCAAGTGCACAAATTTTTGTGCACCGGGCCCCTAGTGTATATGTGTGTGTGTGTGTGTGTGTGTGTGCGCGCGCATGCGCATGCGAGCACACGTGAGTGCTTTGACATTTATTATCTACTAGAGGCCCGGTGCACAAAAATTTGTGCACTCAGAGGAGTTCCTCAGCCCAACCCAGCCTCTGCCCACTCGCAGTCTGGGTCCCCTTGGGGTATGTTCACCTGCTGGCCGTCAGATATCCCTCTGGCGAGCCCAGGAGCCCTCAGGATATGTCCACTTGGCAGCGGGGAGCAGGCTTAAGCTATAGTTGGACATCCTTAGTGCTGCTGAGGAGGCAGGAGAGTCTCCGCCACCACCGCTGTGCTGGCAGTTGGCAGCCTGGCTTGTGGCTGAGCAGAGCTCCCCCTGTGAAAGCACACTGACCACCAGGGGGAAGCTCCTGCTTTTAGTGTCTGCCCCCTGGTGGTCAGTGTGTGTCATCGTGACTAGTCATTCCCAGTTGTTCTGCTATTAGGGTCAATTTACATATTACCCTTTTATTATATAGGATAGAGGCCTGGTGCATGGGTGGGGGCCAGCTGGTTTGCCCTGAAGGGTGTCGTGGACCAAGGTGGGGATCCCGCTTGGTCCCTGGCCAGCCTGAGTGAGGGGCTAATGACTGTTTGAAGGCTGGCCACGCCCTCCAGCAACCCAAGCTCCCAGTGAGGTTGGCTAGAAGCAGGTATCTTGGGTTTATTTATCTTCTATAATTCAAACTTTGTTGCCTTGAGCAGAGGCCACAGCCTACCTAGGCAGGCAGGAAGTTTGGCTTCCTCCACCACCAGTGCAACCAAGCCTCCTACTTGCTCTAGCCCCATGGCTTCCGGCCGCCATCTTGGCTGTGTTAATTTGCATATAGTCGCTCTGATTGGCTGGTGCGCGTGGCTTGGGTGTAGCAGAGTGACAACAATTTGCATGTTTTTCTTTTATTAGTGGAGATTTTACAGGTATTATTTCTAAATTCCATGGAGCTTTTATTGAATAACCATTTGCAAATCTTTGTTACAAATCAGTAACCAGGAGGAATAAACACCTTGAAAATAAAATTCATTTATTATACACCAATATTTACTTTCAAGCACGTGTCTTCCTGGTACTAGAATAGCCCAGCTCATAGACCACAGTTTAGGGGTAAAGTGCTCATCCATGTAAGACAAAAAGAATATTTTACGGCATTGTCAGAGAAAGAATTTATTTCAAGATAACCTAATATACTTTACAGCTTAGGTTTATAAAGTTATATGAAAATTAATTACATATTTTATGATAAAGTAAAGCTCATCCAGGATAGTAAAATCTATAATAATCCAAGTTTGTATACTATTTATAGGCAAAGTTTACAATGAAGAACCTCAGTGAAAACATACTTTTCTCAGTAGAAACATATATTTACACTTCTGGTTTTGCCCATAAGCAAGGCAAATATTTATGAGATGCTGGCTAGTCAACAATCTGAAAATAACTAAACTTTCTGAGGACAGAAGGTTGACCTTGGAGATAAAAGACAACTGCAATAAACAACTGAACTAAACACATAAAATCAAAACAAGTAACATGTCCATCAGAATAATGTATAATCATAAAGTTGATTTTCAGGGTGAAATTATGTCTTTTCATCCAACTTTTGAATTTTACAGCTGAAGAAACTATGCCTCAGAGAAGTATATTAATTTCCTGCATATATTCCTTTTTTTTTTTTTCAGAGAAGCTGGAACTTGAGGCTTTTATTTAAACTTTTTACTGTTTAGCATATCCAAAGACTAACAGTTTGAAACTTCTGAAAATTTTCTCCTACTTTGATTTTTATTTACCCAATCTGCTAGTCCTTTTCTTTCCTCAGTTTAGAAGGTCACTTTCTTTCCACAGAAATGCCTCCACAGCTCCCAGCATCCAGGGTGGTGTCGGCTCTGCCTTGCTGCCTGCCTAGAGCTGTGACATCTACATGTAGTTACTTGAATTTGAGTTAATTAACTTACAGGAAGATACAAAATGCAGTGCCTCAGTCACAATACCCACATTTCAAGTGCTCAATAGCTGTATATGGCTTTTGGCTCCTGTATTAGATGGAGTAGGTATAGGACATTTCCATTACTGCCATGTATTCAAGTAGACAATGTTGGTATCTCAATTCGTCAACTAATTTTGATATTTATTTAGATTCTCTTAACACATTGATAATGTAATGTGGTTTTCTGGATTTTTAAAAATTCATATAGTTCAATTTCCATTCTATCATTGTCTATGTGTTCTCCAGTGTATTTCTTGGAAGGCTTAGGTTATGTGCAGTGTTGGAAAAAAACAGGTAAAATAAGAATAATAATAATTATACCACTTATAACTTGTGCATTCATCATCTTTTAGTTGATTAAATTAGTAGCCAAGAAATATTAATGGCAATAATATATAGCCCATCTTGCAGCAGGCAATGTATAAATCTATATAAAACAATCATATTTTAGTGGGTGAAAATATTTGCACATTATTAGTGTGAATTCAATGTCCACTTTTCTCTGGTGCAGTGAACAAACATGGAGCTAGAGACTAATGCACTTAAATAGAATGTATTGTGTGTTATGACTATGTCCAAAAAAACCCATTATGGCAGGTATAATTATTACTTTTATTTTATAGAATAGGAAATTGAGGCAAACTCATTAATAAACTTACCTAAGTTTGTACAACTATTAAGTAACAGGTTGGGGTGTACTAACCCTGCATTTTATGATTATCACTTCTGTGACTTTGGACAAATCAAGTATCCCTTTAAGACTACACAGCTGTTAGTTATTTATTAACTTTTATTTATTTACTTATTTTATTAATCCTCACCCACCTGAGGATGCATTTTTTTCCATTGCTTTCTCAGAGAGAGTGGAAGAAGAGTGGGAGAGGACTAAGGGAGAAAGAGGGAAAGAAACATGGATGTGAGAGAACCAAATTGACTGGTTGCCTCCTTCAGGTACCCCAACCGGGGGTGGGAAGCCAAATGCAACCCAGGTATATGCCCTTAACCAGGAATCGAACTCTCTTTTTTTTTTAAATATATATTTTATTGATTTTTTACAGAGAGGAAGGGAGAGGGATAGAGAGTTAGAAACATCCATGAGAGAGAAACATGGATCAGCTGCCTCCTGCACACTCCCCACCGGGGTCGTGCCCGCAACCAAGGTACATGCCCCGGACCGAAATCAAACCCAGGACCTTTCAGTCCACAGGCCGACACTCTATCCACTGAGCCAAACCGGTTCCAGCTGGAATCGAATCCTTGACCTTCTATGTGCAGGCCAACTCTCTAACCATTGAGAAATGCTGGCCAGGGCAGGCACACACGTTCTTAAAGTGAATATGATAACTTAGATGATTATATAACATACAACCAGCATGTAGAAGTCCTCAAAAAATAAAAAAGTAGAGGACCCCTTCCCCTTGCTTCTCAAAGTACCTGGGTGCATTCTCTCTAATCCTGTATAATAAAAAACTAATATGCTAAGTGTCCAGTCACCTGGTCAGTCATTCAACCAATCAAAGAGTAATATGCTAAAGCTGCTCAATAGCTCGCTATGATATGCACTAACCACCAAGGGGCAGACAGCCAGTTGACCAGGCACTATAATGTGCACTGACCACCAGGGGGCAGACACTTCAACCAGTGGGGTTAGCTTGTTGCTGAGGTCTGGATATTTGGGACTGAGCAAGATGTCCCGGACATGCTCTGGAGCCCTTCCACGGTTCTTCCCTGCCCCGATTGTGCACCAGTGGGGTCCCGCGGCCTGGCCTGTGCCCTTTTACAATCCAGGCTGACAGATGCAACCCCCACCCTGAGTGCGTGAATTTCGTGCACTAGGACTCTAGTATCTAATATTTGCTTGTTTTAAAATAATGGTTGAATCTCTCAGAGCATAGCTTTACCTTTGGTATATGATTTCCTCAACAAGCATCTTCAGCACTTTAGATACCTTTATGTTAAATAAAACCCTATATGATAAATATTCTACTAAAATTTGTGAGTTGGATGAAATGAAATTCTAAGCTAATATTTACTTTTTGAGAGCACATATATGAATGTATTTAATTTAAAAAAATAGAAAAACTATGACTAGTGGTTTCATGGACATTCCATTTACTTTATACTGTGAAGAGTATCACTCTGTATTCCTTTTCATGGACTTTTTCTGAATGTATTTCTAGTGTATTTATGTCATTTTTTTCTAGTTTATATACTAAAATTAATTATGAAATTACCATATGACTATAGCTAGTGGAGCTTCTAATACTGAGTAACTTCATTCTTCTTCTTCTTTATTTTTTGTTTGCTAGAGCTTGTAATTGTCTCAAACACAGTATTAATATGTATTAAAGCTTCTAAATGATATTTCTGCTACACTGTGATGTGAATGCAAAAGCATTCCCTCTGGTTATTGCTGCATCTGTCTCAAACAAATAATTTAATTTTTTCATATCCATGGGGAGCCATGCTCATTATATTCACCAGGTTTAAGGCTTTGAGCATGAATTTTCTCCTGGACACATGAATAATCAAGAAACTATTAACAAGAATGAAACAAGTAGATTACTTTTGTGCAGTAGTGGAGGATTATGTGACCCAATAAGATTGGGTCACTAATATTCATGTTCTCTTTTCTTCAAAATGTTATTTGTTTACAAGTTTGGTAATTATTACATATCATTGTATTCAGGTAATAAAAGAACACTTTTTTTGTCAACAAACAATGCCTGATGAAATGGCATTAGAACATGCCCTTTGAGTCAATTTTTGCACCTGTAGTAATGTGTGCTAATATACCAATATTTTTCCCCCTTAAACTCAATTATTTTGATGCATCCATTTTATATAGAAACTTTGAAATTTTAACCTTGCTATTTCTGGCTTCTGTAAATTCTTGCTGGCTTAAATAATAAGAAAAATAAGACTACTCCCATTTCAGAGAGGCCATTAAACCTTCTCCAGATGAAGTTATCAGTGCTGACATCAGGCCAAGCCTTTGGTCGAGGTCTCAAAGCCCCAGCACATAGGGCCCTTTAAGAACTTGCAAAGGGAACTGGGAAAAACCATAGTTGGGAGACAAAGAAGGTGGAATTGTATAAATACAGGAAACTTCCTGTGTAATTTCACCCAGAATTTGAGAAACATTTTCCTCTGGACCCACGCATAATAAATACAACTTTATTTCTCTAAGCGTTGCTTCGTTCTCCTCTGGTTTTTCTGTAACATTATTGGTTCCCTGACATTCCGGGAAAAACCAACCCATACGTGGCCTTTTGGCCTCTGGTGTGGACTGGGTTTGAGGACCAGGGGAGCCGAATAGGCCTCTGGGAGGTGTCGCTCTGCTGATTTAGCAGAATTAAACCAGGGGACTCCAGGTGCTCTTGGACCTCAGCCCAGGACCCAGTCAGCTTCTGGAGAGAGTAGATGGACATCTCTGGACCTGTCAACAGAATCAGTAAGGTAGGGGCCCTGTCAGCTCAGCCCACTCCAAGTGAGTGAAAGGGGGAGTTTGATCACCTCCCCAGAAGCCATATGGCTTCCTCAGGCAAATTAATCAGGAATTGGGTGGATTGTTGTTTAAACTCTGGGTAAATATCTGGTAGAAGTCAAAACTTGGGCTGTCTGGTACATAAATGTGGGACTTCAGAGGTGAGTGGATTCAGATTCAATTAAGGAATTATGAGTTCTTTCTGGTGTTTGCTTGTGTGTGGGACTGGCCAATCTGCTACCGAGAAGGAGGACTGGATGCGGTCCTTAACTCCTCCGGTAGATTCTCACCAAGATGCTGGTCGAGAATTCTGTTCTGGGGCATGGGTGCCAGGAGTTCCCCCATACCCATCTGGGGAGTTGGGCATTGTTTCGTTTATATGCTCAGCTCCAGTTGGGCTAGTCTACTGAGAGAGTGTGAGTATGGCTGATGGTCTGTCTTCACATAATTATCTTCTCATTAACTGGTCTATATGAAGCGAAAGCTACTGTGTGCCTTCTGGCTGTACAAATGAGAGTATTTTGTTATCTCTTTCTATTGTTTGTTTAAAGATGGGGCGGACCCACTGTGGCAAAGTGCAAAATTCTCTAGCAGCTGTAAGATTTATTTTTCTCAGTCTTTTGCTCTCTGTCAGAGAGGGAATCTGCCCACTTAGCTAATAAAAATTTCTGTCTATGTTTGTATAAGTAAGGATTTCAGTTTGCTCTGATTTGTAAATTTACTGTACTTAATTGAAATTTTGAAGTTCTCAGGTAGATTTAAAGGCTAAAAAAAAAGGCTTGCTAGGATGCTTGGTTCTGAGATTGCTTGTAAAGAAAAGCAAGAGAAAAGTCTTTTCAAGTTAACTATTTGCTTAGCAAATTAACAAAGTAGTAAATTTCAAGAACAAAGAATTTGTTATTTATGGGTTTTTTTTAAATCTCTTTTGGTGGTTGGAGACTTCCAGAAGCAGGGCTTACAGCTCTGCAGGGCAGAGAGATTTGCGGGCCTTGTCCCTGACTGTGACATCATAGTCCAACATGAGCCACCCGAAACGGAACTAAGGTTGAAGTTATTATTAACTGTCTATAGACCCCGTTAACCCTAGTTATGTGTCCTATTGTCTTCATGGTTGTATGTTTTGTTTGACTTGCTGTTTTCAATTATTTATTAGGATCCTCATAGAGAACATAACCTGGTCTCTCCCTTTCTCCTTCATCCTGTTGTGACAGCATCTGTAACTGGATTAAAGATCTTTTCTTTTAGGAGGCCCTCCAGGCTTTCAGTCTGCAAAAATTCTTCCTGTGCACCCTTATCCTCATCCGCTATCTTTCCAGGCTGATTAAGAGTCATTTTTCTCCACAGTCGGATGCCAGCCTCTGGGAGAGAGGCCTACTACAGTGGTAGTCTGTGGTTTTCTCTGAAACTCCCACTGTTTAAAGGGAGACAAACAACTAGACTGGTTGGAAAGATCAAGAGCAGTAAAGGAGGAGGATTTAAGATCCTCTAATGGCTTAGAGTAAAGAGGAAAAATCTAGGAGGGAGAGCAGCTAAGGACAGAGTAAATGGTTAATGCAAAAATGGGGGCGGGCAGCATCATCAGGGAGAATAGGGAGATAGGTTTTTGTTTATTTTTACTTATATGACTCTCCTCAGATTCAAGGTCGCAAGCTGCTACTAAGAACAGTAAGTTTTTCTCTGGCCTGTTTTATTCTTTAACCCTTCCAACACTCTAAGAAATGCTGGCTGTTTATAGTAATCATTAAAGGACTGAGGTTTCTAAGAATAAAGAATTCTAATACATTAAAAAAAAGAAAACTAAACTCCCAGGAACCAAGTGGAGGAGAAATGGAGCTGAAGTCCACAGCCGCCCTGGTGACTTAGAACTGTTTTCTAGGCAGACTCAACCCCTGAGAGCTAGGTGAAAGAAGGGAGGTAGGGTGGCTGAATGTTCAAGCTGCCTGCAGTGGCCCTGGAAGAAGCCGCCGCAGTGAGAAAAGTGGGTGACAGCAGAAATATACTTGACACTAGAGCTGCCCTGCTGCCACCCAATAAGTAATGAGTAATACAAGACTTGGGCCCAAAGTCTTGCTGGCTACAGCAGGTAAAACAGACTGCTACTAGCCTTCCTGCAGCTCCAGGAATAGAGCAGCAAGCCTGGGATCTATAAAAGCTACAGATAGAGCTAGCAAAAGCTTCCTGTTAGTAATAGGTTTCAGTACCTGTTGCTGCTGGAATAGGAGGGGCTGATTTCCCCCTCCAGTGCATTCACTTGGGAGAGGCCTGATCGCTGCTCTGCCATGGGAGATGGTATGAAGGCAGGGGCCTTGTACCCAATCCTCTGCCACAGGAGCGCTTTGTAATATGCAGGACTGTTTCTAACTACAACTCTGGCTGTTTTAGACTAGTTGTTTATGGCAGGACCCTGTAACCAGTAAACAAGGTTAACAAAAGGACAAAGGAAAGGTGCTCTCCCTGGACCCAGAGAGCCTGCAGGAGTTTGAAATTCTTCAAGAGAGGAGGAGTCTGACTGAGAGAGTGGCCAAGACCCTGTTGGGTTAGAAGAACCAGAGGCTGCAAATTGAACTTATAAACTGCAGTTTGCTAGGCAAAGGTCCAAGCCTAGTTGTATAGGGGTTAAGCTACCTGTATAGAGTGAAGCAACTTTCTCCCATGCCAGAATAGATTTTGGGGAATTGGACAGACTGTGTTTGTGGATGTAAAGAGGAACCAGCCACTGCACACAGCCTTGACAGTGGCCTACAGAAAACTGTATAATAGACTTTAGTCACCTCCCTAAAATGTTTGTATAGCCTTACCATGTGTCAGATGTAGTAGTAGAAGATTTAGCTGTCAGTAGCGGCCATGAGTGGCAATGTTATACTTCATTATGTAAATATAGTAATCTTTAATTCTTTTACAGATTTAAATGCAGTTGTCAAAAGGGCAGGTGCCCAACTGGGCAAAGAATACTCATCAGGTTTTGGTCTCTATTAAGAGACAGTTGGCAGTCTATATACTGTCTTGCAGGCCTGTGTGACCATGCCCATGTCAGGGGTGGCACAAACCTCAACTGTAGGAAACTGGGAGAGACCTGTTTGGAACAGAGGGAAGTAGTGAAGTGGTGAATACTAGCCCTCTGTTACAGAAATTACAGACCCTGTGAGGTTCTATGACATGTGAGAAATAAAGCTCCCTTAGTCCATTCTGAGAAAAAAAGTCAAGTAAGGGGAGCCCTACTACAGGCACAGCTGTGCCTATCTGTTTGAATATAAACACATCGTAAACTTCTTTTTGCCATTTGAAGACAGTTATATTACTTTGAAGAGTCCATGAAAAGGGCTGACAAGGAAATCAGATCTTAAAACAGGTCAGTATATTTTTCTCCTTATATAATTCCTCCAAAATTTGGCAATACTTAATAAATCATGGCAATACATTTCTTTCCATAGATTCAATAAGACCGGTTCCTAATAGTGGTTTTATTAACTGAAAACTTTGACTGGAGGGAGTATCATGTTTTAAAGAGACCTGTCTAGACTCTGAAGACTTGAAGCCAATAAGAATGCCATGGAAAAAGCCTGGTATCCTGCTTGGGAGCCCTGAAAATGTTTGGCACTGGAGCATCAGGCCCAGGCCACACCATCACTGGTGGTTGGTCAGAGTAGAAGGAGAGCAACAATGATGCCTCTGCATCCCTGCAGAACCCCCACACACTCTGGGCCATGATGAGTAGGAGAGCTACTGAGATGGGCCTTAAAGCCTAGGGCATGAGTCCAGGTGGAGTTGATACAAGTGAAGGATTCACCTAACTCAGCAGATACCACAGGCAGACCTGAGGGCAGCTGGATGGCTTGGCTTCCTGACCCTCTGGGACCCATTGAAATTCAATCATGAAATTCTGGCAAAGGTAGTCAATTACCATTCTTGTTGTGTTCATGCAGACAATCAGGCCAAATTGAATATAATAGATAAATTGGTCTTAATTTGGCTTTTTTGATAAACATAGAGGTAATTTTAAGGAGAAAAACTCTATTTCAATAGAGGTTATTAAAACTAAAATGTTTCTTTCCCTTCCACCAGACCATTCGTTACAGTTTGTCTCTGCCAGGTTACAAGCCCACCTCCTTCTAGTGCCCAGGCCTTATAGTCCCTCTGACAGACAGCAAGGATCTCTTGGCTCTGAGAGAAACTTCTGACCCTCCTCAGTATGAAGCTGCTACAGAAGAGAAAGGTCAACGGCCATTTTGCCTAAAAGAGTTCAGATCCAGGATCCTTGAGGTAATATATTATGCAGTTAGACAGACATGAGCAGAGCAAGGACAATAGGCCAACTGGCACTACCAGATGTAACTAAGTATTCCCATCTCTAGGTATGTAAAACAAGGGGCATAGCCAAAGAAGTACTCACCCAAAGTCTCAGCCCTTAGAAAAGGTTGGTCAGCAGCCACAGCTATGCTTATCAAAAAGTAAATAAGTTAACCCTAGGGCAGGAACTAATCCTCACTGCCCCACATGAGGTCAAGGCTTTACTCTAGAACACACTGGAGCACTGGATGTCAAACGCTTGAGTCACCCAGTTTCAGGCTCTCTGGTAGGCAAAAGAAAAATCAGTAACAATGAATACTAATAGCAAATACACATTTGCAATGGCTCACGTACATAGTGCTATTTACAAGGTAAGGGGACTCCACAGAAGCAAGAGGGAACTGGGCCACAGACGAAGTGACCAGGGAGGCTGCCCTAAAACCAGTGGGGCCTCTACAGATTCTAGTAATTTTTCCAGACTCTGACCTACCCACCTTACCAGCTTACATGAAAACCCAATATAGAAAAGCTGAAATCTATAATCAATCTTTACTCAAGTTCTTACAGGTTTTACAGTCCACCCAGAAAGAAGTCCAGGAACACATCCAAGACGCTCTGCACTCTGCCTGAACCAACTTTGATCTGGTTTATCCCTTCCAACCTGGTCACTCTGTTTAGATAAAAAATTTACAACCCAAGGACTGACTCCTACCTGGAAGGAACCACCCCTACAGCAGTCAAGGTCAGTGGGATCCCAACGTGTCTTCATCACTCCCGGCTTAATTCAACCAGGCAAAATAGAGAGTTCAGGACTCTTCGGACCCTCTAGAGGTTATTCCTGGCCCTCATTCTGAGCCCTTATCTTATAAACAGGTCCACTGACTGTATTCGGCAGAGAGTTAATTCTATTAAGCTTATAGTCCTTGGGGGTCAATATAATTCTTTCCCCAACAATAACCCAAAAGAGTCAATGATTTGACTCATGTACATAAAACCAGTGGGGAATGATGCATCCATCTTATATAAAAACTTTGAAATTTTAACCCTGCTATTTCTGGCTTTTGTAAATGCTTGCTGGCTTAAATAATCTAAACTAATAAAAGTGAAATAGTAAAATTAACCGTTTCTTCAGGACAGGGTAAGCCACGCCCACCAGCCAATCAGAGTGGCTGTATGCAAATTAGCCCAGCCAAGATGGAGGCTGGGTGCCGGGTGCTGTGTGTGGGTGGGCGGAGCCGATGGGCCCGGTGGCACGTGTTGTGGGTGGGTGGTCGGAGCCGATGGGCCGTGTGGCGGGTGCTGTGGATGGGTGGGCGGAGCTGATGGGCCGGGTGGCGGGTGCTGTGTGTTGGTGGGCGGAGCCGGGCAGGGTGGCGGGTG
>PVJC01033772.1:0-19180 GCA_004026665.1 Murina feae
GTGTGCGCGCCTCCGTACCTCTGTACTTTGCTTCCGCTGCTGCTCTGAGTCTCAGACTCTTCTCTGGTTGTAGGATTTTCACTCAGCCAGCCGTCCTGTGGGTGCGAGGGGTGTCCGTGTGTTCTTTTCGTGGTTTTTCTGAAATAGTTGTTCACAGCTGCATATGCGGTGTCTACCCTATGCCGCCATCTTGTTTCTCGGTATCCCCATCCTTGATTCCCCAGAGCACATAGGTTGACCTCTGCCCTTAGGACCTATGAGCAGTGAAAGTGGGTGTGAAAAAAAACAGTAGAGTAGAAAGAAAGTCTCCTCCTTTACCTTCTCTCTGTGCCAGACCCAGGAACATGGGTGATAATGCATCTATCTTTCGAGAGGGAATTTAGGCTCAAGTATGTCATTACTTTAGGATACGTGCTCCTTTTGCTAGAGAAGAGGATGCCCAGGGCAATCCATGGTTTACAAAGCACTTGAAGAGCCTCTCCTAAGGGCATATTCCTGGCAATGTCCCCAGGAGTCTTCACACCAGTGCGTCAGGTTCCCCACCTCCCTGGTAGGACCCTGACATGAGGATACACCTCAAAGTAAATTATGAACATGCTGCCTTAGGGAGGAGAATAGCTCCAAAAGGCACTGTCTCTTTAATTGGATGAGTATCAACCCCCTGATTTTATAGGCAGGCTCCGTCCTTGCTTGGTGTGTGAGAGTGTGTGTGTGTGTGTGTTTCTGGGGAGAGGTGTCAGAGAGGTAAAGAGAAAAGGAAAAAGAGAATCCGAATCTAGACTCAGTCTCAAAGTGAGAAGGGGAAAAGGAGGGCTGCCCACTTGGAGTGCCCTGGCAAGGCGACCCAGCATCCCGACAGTTGAGATGGGATTTCAGAGACAAGCAGCTTCCCGAGGTTTATGCTGATTGACATGCTTTATTGTGCTCCAAAGATTAGAGAAATACAGCTTGATAATTAGCAAACAGTCAGGAACCTTGTAAATACATGACGCGTAGGTAGATTTATTAAAGCAATCGAGACATGCCTATTTTTTAGAGTTTAGTGTTTCATCAGCAGAATATAAAATGAAGGAAAAAAATCCAAGATTTATTCTCACATTTCACGTGCTTGGTTGAAGTGAGAATACTTCATAATCAAGCAACTTCTGTGTCTCCTGGCTGTGGGGAAGTGTTTGCTGAAATAGCTGTGGGATACCAGAACACATTTCATTTCTCCCCACTCCTAATACTCCCGGCTCCAAGCCAACACAAAAAGACATGGCAGTGTACTGAAGCAAGGGATTCAGGTAAGCAACAAATCCAGGTAAAACATAAGATAGATTTGTTTTCTAATCTTTCTGACTAGGTTTTTCTTTGAACTTCTTTCTCCAACCCTCATTAGATATCTAGAACCCTCTGCTTCCTTCTTTTCTTTATTGGGGGTGGGGTGGGGTGGTACTAATTTATACTCAGGTGTGAATGACTGCCAATGTATAATTTCTGCCAGAGTTCACTTTTGGACAGAGTTCAGGACAATTTGAATCAAATGGAAAAAGAAGCTAAGCATGAAGTTAAAAATCATTAACCTGGTGGGGGAAATATTTTCTTAGGCCCTAACAACCCACTCTCTTGTTTCTTTAGTGAAGAAGTTTATTTCAGCTCTCTGCTCACTGACACGCTCATTCAACTCATTCACAAAATACCAGTCTGCCAAGAAGAGATTCTCTGAACTCTGTCTAGCACACAGGTTTTCTTTGCCACGTCTTTAAAGAAAAGGAGAGTTGCACAAAATGAAACAAAGAGACAGAAAAGAATTATGACCAAGAAACTAAAAGTTGAATGGAGTTGCTCCATAACACGGAGTGGGAAAACTTTATGCAAACCTGGAGCCCTCATCGGGCAGGAAGGCAGAGACTCCCTCATGTTGGGCTACACAGGTCGCTTGTGAAGAACCACAGAATACTATTTTGTTCATAAAGAGACCTTATTGGGTTTGGTTGCGTAAGCCTTTTGGCTTCTAATTATGGTGTTTAGAAGACAATGGAGACAGCTTAAAATAATAAGAATGCTGCTAAAACCAGTACGATCGCTGTGGTGTTACAAAGAGAAGTGTTGGCTTTCCGTGTATAGTATACATTTAACCTGTCAGCAAACACAGAGCGTTTTACAGGTAAAATGTAAAGGGATGCATTTAGGAGCCATCACATGAATGATGAGGTTTTACGTTTTGCTTTCCAAACGAGCTGCTTAAGTTATAAATACTGGTGTAATATAAATGAGAGTTTCTCCTTTTGAAACCACTTGCAATGTGCTGCTTTAGGCCGCAGGTCATTATGATGCAAAGTTAAAGGCTCCTGGGACAGAATGTGATTCAGGCCTGCATTCTTGTTGCCATGTCCAATTCAGCTGAAAATGAGAATTATTGTGAGAGCATTTCCTGGTCTTTGACCCTTCGTGTGAGCTTTTAAAAGCAGGGTTTATGCAGAACACTAACCTCTTTCTCAGACATTCAGTTCCTACTAAATATTAGCTGTGTTAAAAGTCTTAAGTAAATTGAAATCTGTTTAAAAATACCTCATTTCAAGTTTAAAAACAGTGGGCACTTACCTTCCAATTTTCTTCCTTAATATACAAAAAGATTTGCCTGAGAAATGGATGATATGTCAGTGTTTAAAAGGGCCTCTTGCATGTCTCTCTTTCACAAATGGCAACACAAAAGACAGTGCCTTTAAAATCTGCGGCTGTAACTGACTGGGGACAGATAACAACAATAATAGGAAACTAACATATAACATGTAAGTATGATTTCTATGCCAAGCTTTGTTTCAAGGTCTTCAAAATAAATGAATATACTTAATCTTGATAATAACCCTACTCTAAGGATCCTCATTTTGCAGATGAGGAGACTGAGGAACAGAGAGGTTGAGTAACTTGCCCAAGGTCACAAGGCCAGTGATTGGCAGAGGGAAGATGTAAACCCAAGAAATCTGGGTTCCACACTTTTAACCCCTGCCTTTCAGGATGGTAGGTGATCTGAGATGACCATATATGGACTCCTGGGGGGTTTATATGGCACAGAAAAAGCACTTCCATACATAGGTTTTTGAAAAGCCACCCTCCCAAAATATATACAAATGAAAAATTCAGGAAACAAACAAGCAGTCTAAGCCTTTTCTTTTTCAAAAATCCTCACTCAAGCCTAACCTAAAGCAGGGAGTCTCCCAGGGGTGAGGACGATGGAGCCCCTAGCGCTAGGACGCTTGCATGCACGACTCCGGAGACCAGGTTCTGTGATGCAGGTCTAATTTTATTGAGGAAGTACAGCAGTATTTATAGCAGAGGTGGCCAATCATGGAATATATTCTTAGGGAGCCAATGAGCGTCAAGGTCGGGGTACTGTGTACGTGGCTGTAGGAGGGGCTCAGGCGGGCGTTGCCATCTTCCTGGTTTGCCAGAAAGATCTGAACTGCTGGAGTGCGCTCACAGCATTGTATCAGCCACTGCACCGAGATAAACCTCCTGTGCTCTACCTACACTAACCAGTTTGGCTCAGTGGATAGAGTGTTAGCCTGCAGTCTTGGGAGTCCCAGGTTCAATTCCGGTCAAAGGCGTGTACCTTGGTTGTGGGCGCATCCCCAGTGGGGAGTGTGCAGGAGGCAGATGATTGATGTTTCTCTCTCATCGATGTTTCTGACTCTCTATACCTCTCCCTTCCTCTCTGTAAAAAATTAATAAAATACACTTTAAAAAAGCTCCTCACTTGATATGTTTATTGATTTGAGAAAGAGCGGGGGGTGAGGGGGAGAGAAACATCAATTGGTTGCCTCCTGTACGCTCCCAGATGAGGAATCAAACCCACAACCTAGGCATGTGCCCTGACTGGGAATCACACCCACAACCTTCTGGTGTATAGGACAACGCTCCAACCAACGGAGCCACCAGGCCCGGCACTTTTCCTTTCCTTTTCTTTTTTTTTCTTTTTAAAGGTCGTTTAGCGTTCAATGAGATTTGATAAAATACCACACACATACACTGTACTCCTAGACAGAATAGGATATTTTCCCAGACCTCAATACTGCCTTGGGGCCCAGGAGAGGCCAAAGGACCAGCTGTGAGTGCCTTCCCTGGCTGGCCTACCTCCGTGACAAGGGGGAGAAGGAGAAGGGGCCACATGGCCACCGACAAGTGCCTCTGCTCTTCCCGCTCTTTCCAACCTGTGCGCACTTTCTGGGGAAACACCTTTTGCAGGAAGACATGCGTGGATTGAAATCATCAGGAGGCAGGTGGATCTGCAACTCTGTGTTCCAACATTTTGTCAAGAGCATGTAAAGAATAGAAAGAAGAAAAAAAATATGAAGGCTAAAAAACAAAATACAGTAGCTATGGATCTTTGGCTCCCTAAACACCTGTCCTGAGGCGGCTCAAAAAAGCTAATTGGTATGAGCCACGCTTGCCAATCAGTGCAGAGGATTTGCAGGGCGAGTGGAAATCCCCTGCAGCCTCAGAGCATGGAGGCAAAGAATAGATCTTCAGAGGCTTTTCATTTCAGGGTGTAAAACACATTTCCCCTCCAGCCACTACTTGGCTATCCCCAATGACAGAGGGTCCCTAGGGATACTGGAGGGCATTGTAAAGGTGGTGAAGAGACCCACGAACATGGTAACAGTTGTACGGAAAGAATTATTGGCTGTCCCAACTGCCCACGCTTTTACAGTTAACTAGTTTGAGAAACTCCTGGCCTCTGCAAGCAAAGAAGACCGGGACCCTGGCTCTGATGAAATACTGCTGTAATAGAAGAATGAGGGGTCCAGAACACAAGGTCAGTGACGCATCGCCAGAGACCAGAAACCTTCCTCATCACCATGTCCTTCTGGGCTGCTCTGCAGAGAAACTAAAACGAAGGCAAGGAGGTCTCAAGGGCCAAAGTATTAAGGTTCCAGGGAGCCTGTGTATTTCCTGCCCCTTCCCTCACTGCTGTTGTAAAGAAAGCAGTGCAGACTGGAGGTGGTGGGGTAGGGAAAGCAAGTTTGGAGGAGGGGAAAAGACAAATAACCAAGGAAATAGCAAGGAATGGGGGAAGGTGGAGCCATAAAGAGGAGTGGTCTCAGGGGAGACTTTCCTAGGATGGTCCTGTAGGAACACCTTTACAAGTGTCTCTAATGGGCCTGTAAGAGGCTGGGCCCAGCCCTTCTCTGAAGGACACTTTTCTGAGCTCCCAATTGTTGTGAACACAGCGATGACTGGTAGCAGCACTGGGGAACCATGACATATTTTGTGACTATATAAGGGTCTGAGGTCAGGTTCCGGGAAGCAGACGGGAGTTTACCAACAGGAGGTTTGTCAAATCTCTCAGGATCAATACCTTTGGCGATGTGAAGAGCACAGGGTTGTGCAGAGGGAGGAGTGGAACTGCAACCCAGGTGCAGGAAAGGCCTCGGTCAGCCCACCTGAGCTGGGGACCCTGGGGGGGCCCCTCCAGTTGCTCCACACTGAGGCAAGGGGCCCAGCCTGGGAGGGGAGAGAAGGGAGCAGGTGTCTGAAGAATATAATGGCTGGTGAGATTACGTTGATGAGCTTAAACCTAATGCCAAACCCTTGACCTTTGTGGGCACAGGCAAACTTAACTCCATGCCTTCCCATGCTGGGAAGTCACTTCCTTCTACCAAAATTCAATTCAAAATTGGCTCCCAATCTTCTGTTGCCAGGCGGCCAGCAACCCCCCTTTGCAGCCAGCCCTCCACTACTGGACTGAGCAGAAAATGAAACGAGAACCCTGAGATGAGAAAAATAATAGAAATTCTGGAGACACGGCCAGATATCTCGATGTTCTGGTGGTGGCAGTGTGCAGCAGAGCGCCTGAGAAACAGGACGAGTCCTACAGGACTAACCTGATCCCCTCGTCGCCACAGCTGGTTCTTTCCATTGACAGTAAATGGGTGGACAGTTGAAAACTGCCCAATGCCAGCTTTCCAGCATCTTCATTTCTGCCGGGGCCTGGTAATCGGTGACAAATGAACTTCAATTGCTTTTTCTGCGAGTGCTAAAAAGTTACCTTTACATCACTGAAGGGCTCTGGCAAGGCACGTGTCAAGGACCGGTAGGTCAGTGGGGCTGAAATAGCGGCTGTGAAATGAACACTTGATACTGTATATAAATTGAATGATCAGCTGGGTGATTTCAGAACTACCTGGGTGGAATTTATGTGTCTTCTGGATGAGATGATGGCTCTAGGCTCCTGGGAGTACCTCTGACACACAGTACCGTAATCAGTGCAAGGTAGGAGGAGAGCTGGGCGGGAAGAGGAGGGTGAGTGGCTTGACCTTGGCCTTGTTCTTTTCCACCCCTCTCTGCTGACTCCTCCTAAGCATGAATGCTGACACTGGCAGAGCAGCTCAGGAGACAGCATTTGCTGTCAGTGATGGCCAAGTGCTTCTTGACACCCAGGTTCCTGGTAGATTGGGAGACTCTGAGAGTGAGCTTATGAATTCACAGCTATTTCTTGGAAAAGCAAATCATTACAGATTATAATGTTTAAATTTTCTAACATCCATATGCTCCACTTTGATTTTTTAAATTTACATCCTGGGGTTTCAGAGTGAGAGAGACAGAGAGTGAAGAGACATGGAGAAACATGCACAGTGGGAGGGTCGTGGGTAGTGAGATGGAGACACACCTTCAGAAAAGTGGAGAGAGGTGGAGGAGAGAGATGGAGGAGAGAAGGAGAGAGATGAGAGGAGAGAGATGGAGGAGAGAAGGAGAACGATGGAGGGGGGGAGAGAGATGGAGGAGAGAAGGAGAGAGATGAAGGAGGGAAGGAGAGAGATGGAGGAGAGGAGGAGAGAGATGAGAGGAGAGAGATGGAGGAGAAAAGGAGAGAGCTAGAGGAGAGAAGGAGAGAGATGGAGGAGGGAAGGAGAGAGATGAGAGGAGAGAGATGGAGGAGAGAAGGAGAGAGATGAGAGGAGAGAGATGGAGGAGAGAGCTAGAGGAGAGAAGGAGAGAGATGAGAGGAGAGAGATGGAGGAGAGAGGGAGAGAGATGAGAGGAGAGAGATGGAGGAGAGAGCTAGAGGAGAGAAGGAGAGAGATGGAGGAGAGAAGGAGAGAGATGAGAGGAGAGAGATGGAGGAGAGAAGGAGAGAGATGAGAGGAGAGAGATGGAGGAGAGAGCTAGAGGAGAGAAGGAGAGAGATGGAGGAGAGAAGGAGAGAGATGAGAGGAGAGAGATGGAGGAGGGAAGGAGAGAGATGGAGGAGGGAAGGAGAGAGATGGAGGAGGGAAGGAGAGGAGGGAGGGAGACAAAAGAAAGAGGAAACAGCAGAGAGACAAAGAATGATTAACCAAGATGTGCTTTGTGCTGTTATTCAAATGGCAACATTTGTGTTAAAACACTCATGACTTCTTTTATTTCCTAGTTATCTTTCCTAATCAGCATTAGCTTGTCTCTTGGTGAGTTTAACATAATTCTTTTCTTGGTTTCCAAGGTATAGTCACCACTTATGACAGCAGTCACAACTGGCATTCCATTAAGATTGACAAATTACTTTTAAGGTACCATTAGGAAAAATGAAAAGGGGACAGCAGAAGAAAGGCTAGCGCACCCAGGAAGCCGGGACTGTGCCAACATCAGCGTCCACAGCTTTGAGATGGCCTGGGGGGGACTAATCTGGCTTCCCCTGGGATGTCTACATGTTCTTAATCTTAGCATTCCGCCACACGCCGAGAAAACAGCTGCCCTGATAACATCCCAGAAGATCATGTAGAAATGGGGGAAATGCACATTGGGGAGGGGGCTGAAGACCCAACCTTAGTCTATGAAGCTTCAAAGTTGTTTGCAGAGCAAGGATGGGAACAAACTCTTATTGAGCATCTTCCATCTTCTGCACTGGTCCTATATGCTTCCTGTCCATTGTGTCAACTCAGGTCCCCACATCACCTCTGCGGGCCTGGTGTCTAGCTAACGGGAAAAGGCAAGGGCTCTCACGGATGCCCACCCTGACCTGCTGCCAGGTTCTATCCTACGATGCAGCACGAGCTCCATGCTCACTTATCAGGTAAGTTAACAGGTAGGATATAGGAACAAAACATATATAACCTTGAGTTCAGATTCAGTGCATTCCATGCCTCAGAGAAGAAATGATTGAAGCATATTAATGAGTTGTTCATTTCCAAATACATGTAAGAGACAAAAAAAATAATTGTGCTCCAAAGGGGTCTGCTCTATTTTGGGAGGTGGGGTTCTCAGGCATATCTCAGTAGGTTAACTTGTGGGGAACATTTGTGCTGCCCCAAATTGCCACATGCAAACTGGCATTTGCTGGCGTAAAGCTGGTACTCATAAAGCTCATAATTACTTGATTTGCATGAACTAAAAATACCTCATTGCACCGTCTTACCAGGCACGGGCAAAAGCTGTGGATCTTGGGAAATCACACTCCCATGCTTTGACCTCAAAGTGGAGCTTTTTAGACTTTACACAAGTAACAAATTGAAATCTTCGGAGGACATCGTTAGGTACATTGCCTGGATATGTTCTCCCAAAGGAAGACTATACATCAAGACTTTGGGTTGCATGGGCAGGCTGATGCTATGCCTCACTTAGCTAGAATAATCTGCATTAGAGCAGAAATTAGTTCATTTGTTAATCATCCATGTTCTGCTGCATCACATTTCCTTAGGCTTAGCATCAAATACACAAACAGCAGCAGCAATTCTGAAGTTGAATTGTTTCTCCCATTCCTCTCCGCCTCCCCCCCCCCACCCCCCGCCACCCCGTGTTTCAGGTATCTATTCCAATTCCATAATTGGGGAAAATAAGACGCTTTTCACGAGGGCTGTGGCAGTAAGCAAATTCTCAACAGCTGAACCAGCAAGATGATGAAGAAATATAAACCGGAAGCGCTGTGTGTCTTGCTGTAAAACAGACAGGACTCAACGCAAAGATAGCTTTCCTAGTTACCATAGAAGCCGAGTGAATGTGGATGTGGGGATCAAGGATGCAGGAGTTTATGTCAGCCTGGGGCCTGCGTTTTAAAGTTTTCCTTTCTAGAAGACGAAGCCGAATTTCGGCCTAGGCTAAGGACCTCAAACTCAATCTCTTCGCGTCTCCTTCAGGGCCTGGTTGCCCAATGAGAGGGGACCACACTTGGCAGACTTTCACCTTTCCATCTGGCGCTGGTGCCAGCTCAGAACCCGCCCTCGGAGTGCCCGCTTCTCCCCGCGCCTTCCCAACACGATGGCTCCACGCTTGCCAACAAGAACGAGTAAAAAAAATTCAAAAATAAAAAAAATCATTGGCTGTAAAAACAAAACCAGATCATTAATTCCTACACATGCCAAAATGCCCGCAAGAGAGAAAATGCTCAGCACAGCGTCCTGCCTCCCCCAGGAGAGGCCCGCCTGCCTCGGATGATCTTCTCTGCAGAGCTGACCGCGCTCAGCCGGCCCCCCCCCCCCCCCCCCCCCCCCGGCCCCGTCAGTAATGAACATACAACGCAGACGGGTCGCAGCGCTGCACATACCTTTCTCCGAGAGCAATTTTAACTTTTCCCATGTCCATTAGGCCTTACAGCCTAATCTCGCTCTGCCAATTGTTCCCATGGTGAGATCATTAAGGAAATTATTTTAAGATCAAACACCCTGCAGTGACAATAGCGTCCCGTGTAAGGTAAATGCTTCAAAGGCCCCCCTTTCAAATTACAGCTCTCGGAGTTATTCATCACCTCGCGGCAGGGCCGGCCTCGCCATTACTTGGCTTTTTGCCGCAGGCGAAGGTAGCACTGCTAATTGGCCTCTGTAACAAAACTGACCTGTGGACAGGATCAGACTTGTTTGGAGCTTAGAGACAAAAAATTATTCAAGGTTAAAAACGCATGAATGCCCACGCTGAGAGAGAGAGAGAGAGAGAGAGAGAGAGAGAGAGAGAGAGAGAGAGAGAGAGAGAGAGGAAAGGAGGGAATGAATGTCTTCCCCTGCGGTTCTGAATGTGAAAGAATGCTCTCCTGGGTCGGACAAAAGCGCCTTCAGGTAGGAGCGCGCCTCGGGTCCTGCTCTCCTGGGTTTGCGCCCCTCTCCCCTCTCCGCTTGGTCGTCCTCTTTGTAAACTCCATCCAAGCCAAGGCGCTCCGTCCTTTGCTTTGGTTCTCGGGGCGGGGAGGGAGTTGGGGGGGGGGGCTCCCGGGGAGGGCCTTTGATCTCCCGGGAGAATGGCAGAGGGACAATTGAACCGCTGCTACAGGTGCAGAACTGACTTGACAGGTTGGAGCGTTTATTTCTGGCACATTAGCCGGGCGCATGCACACGGGGGGCTGACGGACTCCAGCAGGTGGATCAGCACCGGGGCTCCGCCGGGGCGCGGCCACACCTGCCGGGACGGCTCGGTTTGAGAACCGCCGCATACATTAAAGGCAGGTAGACCCTCCAAGCCCCCTGCCGAGTGGCTTTTTTTTTTTTTTTTAAACAACTTGCGAATGTGGCGTAGAGGAGTGAACCTCAAACGAGTAAACAACAAAAACGCCTTGAAGTCCTCCAGCTCAAAAGAAGCAGAGTAGCAGGGCTCAGGCTGGGAGGTTTCAAATCAGCACTCCTGGCTTGAGGCCGGAAACACTTCATTGATATTCACAGACTACTGAAGAGAAATGGAAAATAAAGAAAAGCCATTTACAGTATGTCCCTTTTTGCTTCCTCTAAGGTTGACACCCTTCCCTCCCCCACTCGCTTGCCTGGTCTCCATTATCCCGCCTTTCTCGGATAAGCAAATTGTGCCTACATGATAACGGAGTTTTTCCATTGAGAAAACTTTGGTATCACATGACTGCTTTAAGAAAGTTGCTGGAGATGCTTTAAGCATATATTTATAGAAGTATATATATATATATATATAGAAAGTAATTGTTCAATCAGCCCTGTTTTTCCAGAAAAATGTCATGTAGAATTTTTTTTTTCTACTCTTCCAACGTGAGTGCATAAATAATGTTCTTACTCCAAAAGTATTCCAGGTCATTCCTTTTAGGAAGTGGCTGCTGAGGAAATTTAAAAGTTGCCTCAAATTATGTCATTTAGCGAAACCTTTCGCTTATCGTCGTATTTAACGTATGTGCTTGTGATAATTTTCTCTTTGCTTTCCTTTTAGCACTTCTAATTTTGTTTAACAGTTTCAAGGGCTTTACAATGCGAACGTTTCCCAGTTTCAATCATCTGAATAGGCATAGCAGCTAAGATTTCACAATTTCTTGGGAGGGGAGAATAAGATTAAATCTTCCTTTTCTTCACCTTGCTTCCCACTAACAAAACGGAAGTGCCTCTGTTTAGAGACAGTGTTGGCAAAATGGGGCAGACCTTGTCCAATCTGTAACGGAGGTGCTGCCTGGGAAAGTCAGCATTTACTTCGTCTCCCTGAGCAGATTTTGTACCTAGAATTTGCCAGTTCCTCTTCCATAGAAACCAGTGTTGACCTGATGTTACCTAGAATCATAAGATTTCAGAGAACACTTAAGCCACTCCTCAGCTTTTATGGAGGAACTGTAAGTAAGGATGAGAAGCTGAGGGCCAGAGATCTAAAGCATTTCTTCAGGGCAATTTACATTTGTTTGCCCAGTCAATAAATTCCTCCAACCTTGCTGAGTGCCACTATGTGGAAGGCAGAAGGGGGCATGCAAGGGTGAACACGACAATCAGAATGAGGCTCAAGAAGCCCCCCCTCCCCCCCCCTCAGAGGGTTTTTTGTTTGTTTTGTGTGTTGTGTTGTTTTTTGTTTGTTTGTTTGTTCTTGGAGGGGTGAACAGGAGGGGTGAACAGGAGGGGAAGGATAAGTGGACACACACACACACACACACGTGTACATGTAAGGATTAAGGGTAAATGAATAATTAGCATATGATGTATTAAGCACTAAAAGCTTGCTGTAGAGTACTATAGGAGCAGAGAAGGATGAGTAACTGGCTCTAATAGGGGAGGTAGGGACAAATTCCCATAGGAAGCGATTTTGAACAATTAAAGACTAAAAGACAAAAGAGTTCAAACTGTTTTAAAAAAAGGCAAAAAATGTATGGGTGTATTTATTATAGGATATGTTGGAGGAGGCTAAAAGAATGAGTCTGGGGTAAAAGTCCCCCTGGTATATTGCAGTTGTAGGTGAGGCCAAGTTCTGCATACTGATTCTCACAAATAGCCAGCTATTACTGTCTGTAAAAATTGGGTAAGTATGATTATAAGGTAAAGGTCATTCACCATTTGAGCAAGTACACAAGAGAGCTTTTTAATTTACACAAATGTCTTTGAACATCTTTGGTATTGCTTTTAAACTACCTCACATAGTTTAAGAACCTCCTTGATAATGACCCATCTCTATTTGGGAAGTGATTTTGACTCTAGAAAACAGTGAAAACTAATTTGGAACTAAGCCTGGTGAATAAGAGAAGCATTACGTCTTTGTTGGGTGGTGTTGTGTTTGGAGAAAGATTGAGCTGTAACTATGAAACAGTAAGTCAGATAGACATTATTATGTGGTATATAAATTGTTTCTAAAAGCAGTGACAAAAGAGAAGATCCTGAAATATATGGAACAATAATAATTTCAAAGAGTAAATACTCTCAAGGGTAACAAGTAAACACATTTGTATGTGAAAAACAATCAGTTCTATTTCTCTAAAATGTATTTGTTTTACTTTATAGTCACGCTTTGGTATGACCACGGCATAGACAGTACCCGAACATCGGTTGTTCCATCATAAATTATGGCCGAGGCTGTCAGTAGTCCCCACACTCTTCTGTCCTTTCATAAACTAAAATAGCAACTGATGCGTGGTATGATTGAGTTCTGGCCTATGAAATAGGAGTGGGAGTGAGGTATACAATCTCTAGCTTGAGGCTGTGAAAAGGAGGAATCTGTTATCTGCTTCCTTTGTCTCCTTCCCACTAACTGGAATGCCCACATGGTGGTAACGAGTCATGCCGTCCTGTGCAGATGGAGCCCACTGTCTAAGGATAATACATAAAGGAGGAACCCTGGGTTTGAGACTATGGAACCACCAAACCAGTCCTGGAATACTAATTCCAAGACAGTTTTGTGAGGGAGAACTACATTTCTGTATTGTTCATGTCCCTGCAGTCTGGGACTCTGTGATAGCAACTTGAATCTATGTCTTAACCATTAAACAGCGGTGGACTGCATAAGCTCATGGGAAGTGCTCAGGGCAGCCCTTACCAACACCAGAAATGCAATGAAAAGAACCTAGTCTAATAAGGGTGTGTTGCTGGCATATTTATAAACTACTGGGAGCACCTGTGACTCTCTTGTCATACAAGGATTCTTGTCTTGCAAAATATATCAGCAGCACCACAAATTTTTCACTAAGAGAGGTTGTCCTATGCCTGTGATTGTGGTTTTGGAAGATATGAAGGTGAGCTATGGGAGGGGGGGGCGGGGATGGGTCCTAGACAGATCTTCAACTAGATCAAAACCCAGAATGTCGGGATAAGCTAAGCCTTTACCTGAAGAAGGAAAGGGAGAGAGATAGTTCCGTAGACCTAAGCTGGACACTGGGTGAGAGTTAACTGATCGCAGCAGATGCTCTAGCTCTGCTTTGCATGGGAAGATGCTAAAGCTCAGAGAATTGAACAGCTTGAACAAGACAAAGATTTTAAACAATTTGTTCAAGATCACATGTGCTGAAAATGGTCGCGCTAGAATTCAAACCTACTCTACTCTAGACTGAATGTTTGTGTCCCCCTGGAATTCATGTTCAAATCCTAACCCCAATGTAATGGTATTTAGAGAAGAGGCCATTCGGAGGTGATTCAGTCATGACTCTTGATTGTATTGATTAACATGGAGAGATAGCTATAAATATTTGCTTTAAAACCAAGGAACAAAGTGGCATGTTCTTTAAAGTCTCATTTTATTTTTACACATATGTATGTTTCATTGTGGTAAAATATACCGTATTTTCTGGTGTGTAAGACGGCTTTTTAACCCAGGAAAATCTCAAAAATCTTCTCAAATAATGAGAAGGGTAGTGAGAGAAGTGACCCAACTACCTCCTCTACTTTCTCCCTCCACCATTTCTACCATTTCAGCAGTTTTGTCTCGACTTTTGAGAAGATTTTCCTGGGTTAAAAAGTCGTCTTATACACCGGAAAATATGGCATGTAAGATTTCAGTGGCACTAAGTACATTTGCATACTGTTGTGCAACCATCATCACTGTCTAAAATGTATTTTTTAATTTAAATTCAAGCGTATGTCATTATATTCAATATATATATCAGATATAATCAATTTTTATGCATAAATATAAACCTTAAAAGAGACACAGGAGTTTAAATGTGATTATATTTATATTTCATCCTTTTGTTTATATGAATGTTCTACTTTTGTGTAGGTAATCTTACTTTCATAGTAAAAACAGCTTTATTGTAAAATTCAGGAGGATAGAACACACATTGTCCTCAATATACCTCAGCATCTATACTTCAGCCTTGGTTACTCAGATTTTAGCTTGCTATGGGCCATCTTCGGGCGCAATCCACCAGCTTCATTTCTGAGAAAAATAAGACCTTGCAAGTCTCCCCTTTAAAGTGTGTGGTCCCTTGGAGGGATCCTAGAACAGCTTTGCCAAAGACTCAGTTTGAGTGGGCACTGCCATCTGGGAATCCACGGAGGGGGAATCAAATAAGGAACTGCTTTGCCAAAATTACCGCATTTGGTAAAACATGGAGCAATGCTGATCTAGCCGACTCGTTTTTAAATCCAACGGTTGGGCTAAAATCTGGGCAGAAAACTTCTTCCTAAGAATTGAACTGTGTCCATCACACTAGTCCTGATCCTGTAAAACATAACCAGATACTAGGTTACCTCCTTCAAATAGGAAAGGTAGAGTGTGCGCTGTCTGTTCGAATACGCCCTGAGTTTGAATGTGGGGACTATTTCATTACTGCATCCAAGCGTGTATTCGTTAGGCCTGCATGCTGAGGAGTAAAATATGCCTCCTCTGGCCGTATTTCTGTTAGTGCTCCTACAGGTTTATGGGAGTGCTAAAATGGTGCAGCAAACATGGAAATTATTGTCATCATCTTACGAGATTGTGTAGACCGCTCTTATTTTTGGAAAACATATGAAGGCTATTTGGCTCTTTTGGCTAAGTAGGTTTGTTTTTCAAAATTTAAATTCCTGTCAAAGCCACAGCCAATCCGTCCACCTGCTTTTCCAGAGCCCCTTTCAGAGACAAACACCGTGAAGCACTTTAGAAATATCAGATTAACATTAATACCCAATGGATTAGAAACCAGACAAAAGTGGGTTTAGCAAAACACTGCACGTGGGGTAGGACGACATCAGATCTCTTTCCTTCAGGGCTCCGTTCTCAGAAATGTGAGGGGCAGCAGGAGGCCCACTTAAAAATATTTGCCATTTTGATGAGCCTTGGGGCACCTAAAGCATCTGAGGAGAAATCAAATGGCTTGCCCAGGACAGCTGAGAAGCCTTGACTAAGAGAGGGGCTCAGAGCCAGCATTCCAAAGGGAAAATTTCCTCTTTTCTTTCCTTTGACCTTCTCAACCTCACTTCCCTTCTTGCTCCCCTCCCCCACACTTAATCTGATTATGGATAGGGCTGCTGCTCTATAATGCAATGGAAAAATCCTTCGGCCAGCGCTCCAAAAATTGCTAAAATCATTACGCACTGACAGGACAATGATTTCGGCTTATAGGTGTGAGGAAAAAAGAACCCATCACATCAGCTATTTAACACAAATGGATGCAAGGTGAAAAGGCAGACAATTCCCACGCTTACCTCAGGTGTCATTCGATGTGTGAGTTTATGACTTCCCACAGCCTGAGGCATATGTAGATAATAAAATTGCAACCACAAAGATGGCTGGATACTATTTACTCGTGTATAAAATTCCCCCAAGGAGTGTTCATCTTGCTTTCTTTGAAAGTTTCTCTGTCCAGACTCCTCTGAGGCACAAGGGACTCAATTCTTAGCATGGATGATAGGTTCTTAGCTGCAGAATCTAAATTTGCTTAAAGTACATCTCATTGAACACCTTTTATATATGCAGTCATGGTCTTTTTTTTTTTAAAGCTCTCAGCTCTTACTAGAATTTTGATAATTACAACTCTTAGATCATTATTCCAGTATTCTATAAGACTGTTCAAATCAATGGCACATTCTTCTCATTTCCAATATTTAGAGTCTATGGGCTTTTAGAAATAGAACATGTAATCATTCATGATTCTGAGGTAGAAATTAATGATGTAGTTGTTTATTGCCCTAAACACTGATATGTGAGTGGTGGTTACTCTCTAAGTCATCACTCTTCTGTAGCAATGAAAATGCTCATGAGAAAGCGTTTATAATCATGTATAACTGGTCATCCTTTCCCCCCCTTGCCATAAAGAGAAGAAAAAAGACTTTGCTAATTTCTTGGTAATATTATGTCATTAATCCTTTCAAAGTATGATTTTATGGTTTTCTTACCTTGTTTTCCTCCATTATTTTAGTGACCTTCCTCACTAGGGATTTATTATGAGAAGACAATATGCTTTAATGGCAAAATCAAGAGGGGAGAAGTCAGGGTGCTGAACTGCAACTTGATTATACTGCAGAAGGGAGTGAATCCATTCACGACTCTGGCCGTCCATGCCCTGCCAGTGACGCTGAGTCTGGCTGTACCACACCCAGGCCCTGCTCAGTTATTCAATCAGCTGTTCTCACTGTGAATCCCAAATCCAGGCACTGAAGTGTGATTGTTTTACTAATAAATGATTCCTCACTCAAGTGTACCTCTCTGTTTTTAAACACTACTCTAACTAGCGATGATGTCAGCTTTACAGGCCTATAGCAGATTTAAAGCCACATAATTGGTGCTCCATAAATAATTCTTGATGAAATTAACTGAACTGAGGAGAGAGGAAGGGAGAAGGATGCTGGCAGTAGTAACAGTAATAGTAGTAGTAACAAGTAAGAGAAAAGGAAAAAAAAAACTGCTAAAGAAGGTATAAGGAAAAAAAATAGAGCTACCTATTTCAAACAATAAAGGATAAGATCCTAAACACCCTTCTAACCCTTGAAGGGTCCATGTTTTATCCTATATAATAAAAAGCTAATATGCAAAAGTCTTCACACACTTGCACCCTTGCACAGGAGTGGGGGGACCTGAGGCCGGGTCAGGGGACATGAGGCCATGCCCTCTGCCTGGCAGGGCTTGACGGGAGACCTGAGGCTGTGCCCCCCACCCTGCGGGGCTTGACGGGGGTGGGGCTGGCCAGGTCCGGGTCTCATGTGATTTTGAGGTGTGGGCAGTTGGGCCGGGACTTGACTCTGGGTCCTGGGGTGCCCCCAGATTCTGACAGGAGCGAGATTTTCATATACAGTCTACTAATCTTCTTTCATCTCTGACACTTCTATTATAGAAAAAGGGCAAATAGCAATATTAAAATATTTCCTCTAATTAATTCCCTTTTAATGTGCACAAATTTCATGCACCGGGCCACTAGTTGAATATATAATGATCTGGACATGCAGTAGGCTCCCTCCACCTTTTATCATAAAGATTTTCCTCAATGAGGTTTTAGCACAAATGGCTTTGTGGTCCTTAGTTACTTGGAAAAGTAAATGAATGACAATCATTATTTTTAACAGACACCTGTGACACATGAAAATGCCCCTGTTAAACATGTATCAGACTCTGAAATCTAAGCATAAGTGAAGGGAGCAGTTGGGTGGAATCAGCTATGCTCTGATCCTCCTCAGATCCTGCCCTCTGCATTTAGTCAGTCCATGCATTTGTTCAGGCACCTGAGTCAGTACCTATTTCTAACAATAAAGGATGGAAAGATTCAGAAACTTCCTTGCCCTCAGAAAAATTACAGTCTTGTAGAGATGAGAAACAGATACACAATGCCTACATCACAAAGCCCTACATGAGATGGCCAGAACCGCCATTGCAAACCAAGGCTGTAGATGTTCTGAGCAAGAAGAGATCGTCTCTGAGGCGGAGGCAATAAGAGAAGGCTGCCTGATAGAGGCAGCACTTAACTGGGTCCTCAAAGGATAAATCGGATTTCCAGAAACTGAAATCCAAAAGAGGGCTTTTAACACATTTACATCAACATTTATTAAATATCCAAAACACAAGCACACTACAGGGATACACAGATGAAAAAGACACGACCCATGCCCTTGCAGGTTGATGGCAGATGTAGAAATGAAATCAACTCACTAAACAGAAGGGCAGAACAACATAAGGAACAAGCCACTACCACTCCTGGAAGCAGCAGCAGCAGCATGAGTAAAAGTGTGCAGCTGAGAAAGCCAAAGCCCCTGGAGCCGAAAGGGAACTCAGCGTTATTTGGGGCAAATGGTGCCTAAATTTAGCTGCTAAGTCCATTAGGCTGGTAGATCCCAGACTGCTCACAGACCCCAGTCGCAGGTCAGATAGACTCTGTCACCTGACAAAACTAAGAACAGAGGGAAGCAGGGCTTGGAGCAAGTGAGAACATATAGGACAGGGGAAAGAAGGAAGGGACAAGAAAGGGCAGGACATTGGTCTACAGGCTCCCTACCCCTTTTCCCCCCATTGGAGAGTCTCAGTGTTGGAGCTCTGAGGCAGTGTGATATAATAGCCTAATTACTCGTCTATCTTGTTAGGTTGTAACATGAACAGATTGGTCATGACCTTGAGGACAAAGTCCTTGCCTGTCCTATTTGCCCGTTACCCCTAGGATGCAATTCTGTGCTTAGCACATGGTATAAGCTGACCAAATCTTTCCTGAATGAATGAAGAGTGAGTGCATGAGGTGGAGCCAGTTCTGCTCCTTAGCATGTATAGTAGACTCCCATGAAATTTAAATAAAAAAAACCACTTAAAATATTTTTATTGATTTCAGAGAAGAAGGGAGAGGGAGAGCAAGCGATAGCAACATTAATAATGAGAAAGAATCATTGATTGGCTGCCTCCTGCACACTCCCTACTGGGGCTCATGTCCGCAACATGGGCACGTGATCTTGACCAGAATCGAACTCAGGACCCTTCAGTCTGCAGGCCAACATTCCGTCCACTGAGCCAAACCAGCTTAGGCAATCCCATGGAATTTAAAGAGTCTAGGGAGATTCCTAACTTCCACAAAATATCTCTTAGCAAGCTGTGCAGTACATTTTCTTTTACTGCCCAGAGTACTTAAAAGTTCTATCTTTTTTTT
>PVJC01033773.1:0-19187 GCA_004026665.1 Murina feae
CACACACACACACACACACACACACAAAAGGCGCCTGGCAGACTGGGGCCATCATAGGACATCCACTGAGGGGTCCCAGACTGTGAGAGGGCACAGGCCGGGCTGAGGGACTCCCTCCACCCCGAGTGCACAAATTTTTGTGCACCGGGCCCCTAGTTCTTAATAAGTTTCATTTCTTTTTCTAAAGTTCTGATACATATGAAAATACAAATGTTCCCAATACTACTACTAATAATAGTAGTGTCCTTGTATCAGTTCTCTGAAGTGGGTAGAATGCTTATTAAGATTCTTAGGTCCCACTCTATGCAAATTAAATCATAATTTCTGAGTTATGGGGCTTGGTATCTGGTTGTTAATAAGCTCTCCAGGAGATTCTTATGCACAATGAAGTTTAAGAACCATTGCTCTGGACTGGAAGTCCTCTGAGACAATCATCATTGTGGTTTTTTTAGAGTACTGAATATAATATGTGCTCAGATAACATCTGTTGAATAAATGAAGGCATGAAGAAAGAAGTTATTTCATCCTTGATCCTTCTAGTAGCATGTTTTCTTAACCATAGGTCTTAATAGCCTATGTATAAGGTGAGGAAGGCAGCCTTTAAGCCATGTCTCCTGATGAGAAGGGAGCTTTAGTAACAGAACATGCCCCTCCTAAAACGATCCAGGAAGACTTGTAAGAAAAGCTGCTGGGAGCTAATTAAAGAGCCAGAGGCAGAAATGCTGCTGAATTAGGTCTTTGATAAACCACTGACCTCAAGGACAAAATTGTAGACCAGCAATAGACATGAAAAGCCCCAGGGCTGGGGCTATATATGCTGATAGAAAAGGTCAGACAACAGATTATTGTTAGCAGCCTGGTGGCTAGAAGGGACAATGCAGTCATACACCCAGCTTCTAGAAAGCATTAAGTTTCCATCCAAAGCAAGACAGAAAATTGGACCTTGAGACATTTCTGAGTCCACCTTTGGTGAGACTTGGGTGTCATGGTAGGGAAAGAGTGGAGGATGACATGAGGGGCTCAAAATGAGCCACCCGAGTTGTGCCTCTGTATGCAGGTTGTTCTAGCCCTGGCTCAAGAGGAACTTCTGCCCCTCCCTTAACTACCTAGGAAAACTTGAGTTAGGGTCCTTGCCCATCATAAGAGAACATAAGGGTTATCAGAGATGACCCTTTTCGACCTATCTATAGGGCAGGACAAACTTCTATTTATTATGCATCTGCTCTTCTTATAATCCTGCAAGGATCCTTTGAAGCCCTCAAGGCCTTGTACCTCATCCCTAGATCAGGGTGTCTTATATACCCATTTCTCTTCCTATCTCTGAAACTCTTGTGCATGTGTGTTCTCTGACTCTCCCATACCTATGTATGTATGAAATTTGGTTCTTTCCTTTTGTTAATCCCTCTTATGTCTATTTAATTATTAGACCAGCCAGAAGTACCTGAGGGTGGGAAAAGTTTGTTCCTCCTCACAAGGTTAATGCAGTGGAAGAGCTGCCTGAGCAGGAGCAGCCAACACTGTTGGCTTCCTACATTTTAAAGGGTCTTTGTCACTGTTTTGGGGTTTGTTCCCCTTGAACAAACACCTGCAGCTTCTGTGTGGCAAGGTGAAAACGGGCCTTCTTGAAGAGTTACTTGTTGCAAATTATTTCTTTTGATGGTCATGTAATTACATTTTCTGCTCAAATATAATTTGCTTAAGCCACATTCTAGTGAAACCCCCGGTCAACTATGTTCCGCAGCTTTTATCCCACATGTCCTCACATGCTTTAATGTTTTCCAAGTAAAAGATTCCTTTCGTTTTCAGCTTTTAGTTAGATGGAAACTTCAGACAAACTAATTGAGCGAGAACTTAGGAGATTTTTCCAGGAGTTCGTAGTGTAGAGGCTAGAACTTCACAGGGCAAAAGCTGTGCCAATGGCAGGGGACCTGCGACAGTCTCATAGGGCATATTGCTTCATCTACAGTTTCACACAACACTGTTGGAGCCCAGCCAGAGTGAGTGATGTAATTACTCTTAAATAGGCAACGGAGTGCCAGCTTCCTCCCTCTGTGCTCTCATGGGCCATCCTTGACCTCAGATCTCTGAAACCCTCAAGTAACAAGAAAAAACCCTAGAAAGGAGCAGAACTTCCCCAGAATTCCTTTAAGATGCAAACAGTCTGGTCTAGTCCTATAGAAACCGTACAGATCACAGCCAGCTACTCTCAAATACAGATGCTAATCCCTTTAACTAGAAAGGCCAATAAAGAATTCAAAGGGAATTTATGGAAGATAAAGGGTGTCTTTTTTCTTTAAAACATTAATCATCGTGTGGTATTGTCCCAGGATAAGTATTCTGGGGACCACTTGTGCCCAGCATTGTGACAGAGAGTGAGTCATCCAGGAGCGGACACAGCCTGAGAGAGAGGGCTGTCACAATCTGCTGGAGGCTGTTCTTTTCTCTTTTCTTCTGTTTATTTGGGGCTCAAATATTTTTGCTGGGTCTTTGAACAAATAGCTCACATGAACATGGTTTTCCTATAGATGGGAAAGTAGTAGATGAGAAAAAAGAGAATGGGTTAAACAATCTATTACCTCCGTCAGTGAGTTAAATAAAGAGCTAGATAACTAAGGCAGCACAGGTAACTGGATGGGTCAACTTGTGGTGTAGCTTCTTATCTAATATTAGAGGCCTGATGCATAAAATTTGTGCAAGGGGCTAGGCCCTCGCAGCCCTAGCTTCATCCGGAAGGTCATCTGGATGGTTCTTCTGCTATTCAGTCTAATTAGCACATTAGCTCTTTATTATATAGGATTCTTTTTTTAAAAAAATATATTCTATTGATTTTTTACAGAGAGGAAAGGAGAGGGATAGAGAGTTAGAAACATCGATGAGAGAGAAACATCGATCAGCTGCCTCCTGCACACCTCCTACTGGGGATGTGCCCGCAACCAAGGTACATGCCCTTGACCGGAATCGAATCTGGGACCTTTCAGTCCACAGGCCGACGCTCTATCCACTGAGCCAAACCGGTCAGGGCTATATAGGATTCTTGAATTAGAACTTAAGAAGATCCTTATCAAATCCTCTTTTCCAAAGTAGGTAAAAAAATACTAAATTGTTTTATGAGGGATGTATAAAGAAATGTATTCATTTGAGATACTAGAATGAGGCTGACCCCTGTCTTTGGCTTAGCAAATGTTTTTTATTAGCTAATATTCATTGAGCATTTTATGGGTAACCAAGCATTGATTTATGCACTTTCTTTGAATTCTGTTATTTCATCCTCACAATGACTTTTTGAGGTATGTGCTACTCTTATCTCCCTTTGGCAAATTAGAAAACCAAGGCCTAGAAAAGTTAAGTTACTAGCTTTGTACCCTTAGTACAAAGCTAGTAAGTAGCAGAGTCAGGACTTGCACACTGGTAGTCAGACCCCCAGGAGGTTCCCCTAATCGGTTAGTACACTGCTATCCTTGATGAGATTGCCTCTGCCAAGTGTTTATTAAACATAAAGACATCCATACATAAACTATTCTTATTCCTATTATTAAAATACACT
Source organism: Murina feae (assembly GCA_004026665.1). Taxonomy (NCBI): domain Eukaryota; kingdom Metazoa; phylum Chordata; class Mammalia; order Chiroptera; family Vespertilionidae; genus Murina; species Murina feae. Next base: position 3,545 of record PVJC01033773.1, read on the forward strand.
CAGTTTTCTGATTCATTGAGATGACATAATAGACCTATTAAAATGTAAGCATATAAGAAGATGTGGAACAAATCAACATATTTATAGTGATAATATATCTTTTTTTAAGCTGTGACCTCTTGTCATTTTTCATGTATTTGTTAAAAATAGATTCATTTGACCTATCCCCCTATACTTTTATTGCAACCTAGTAACAATAAAAGAATGTTTAGCAAAGGATAACAAGAGAGAGAAGTAATATAAGCAAAGCAATTTGTAACATTATTTAAACCTTTCCCTAAATCATTTGAATGATTCTGCATGAAACCATAATGAAAAGCTCTCCTTTGAGACAAATAGCATGCTTTCTTGATTCTAAGATGCAATTTTTTCTCATATATTGATGTTTCTTAAATTAGTAGATGCCTTTTAATCAATGTGGATAATTAATATAGAATTATTTATCTACCTTCCACCCTCCAAGAAGTTATTATTAAAACTATGGCTCATCTTAGAACCTTAAAATAGAAGATATACATAGTATTTTTCATTCTTGTTAAGATTTATAACACTAGATCAGCCAGTATAGGTTGTGCACTATTTACTTTGTGATACAGTTTGCTTTGCTCAAACTGCCACTTTAGACATAACAGAAAAAACACACTAAATAGCTTTTAAAGCCTGCGATATAAAATCTACTTGTAATTTTATGCTTGGGATTCTTAGTACCTCCACTAAAAGGAACTACTGTGGATCCCAGTACTGGGGCAGAGAAAATCCAAGATGAGTTTAGAACATGTGGCTATGCTAAAAAAATAAAGAAATGAATCAAAAAATAATGAGGACATATCAAATGGATAAAGGGTCTCATCTGATCAAATCTGTGATGAATTGTACTTTGAAATGATAACTACAGTAATGTATTAAAACCCACTGAATAAACTAAGAACCCACGAGTCCATATTGATAATAAATAAATGAATAAAGGGAAGAAAGGGAAGCTCTTCTTTCAATAGAACATTACATAATAAATGATGGAATTTAAAAATCACCATTTTGCAGTCATCCGTAACAATCAGGTAAGAATCATTATGGGATACTATAAAGATTGGTGAAAGTTTAATGAGAAACAGTGTATTTATATAGTTTAAAAGTATCTCTCCACATATTTCTTATCAACACAAAGGAGAAAATTATAATCTTACAATGGAGAAACCTAACACAGAGCACCTCAACCAAGTGATCAAAGCTAATATCACCAACAGTAAGACAGCCTGACATCATGTACCTCCTGAAAAGGTGCACATGGAAGGACATAGCATAAAATCTTGGTCTGTATTTTTTTATTATTATTAAAGTATAGTTGGCATACAATGCTATATTAGTTTCAGGTGTATAACTTAGTGTTTTGATAGTTACATATCTTACAATGGGATCACCACACTGAATCTAATAATTATCTGTCACCATGCAAAGCCATCAAATATTATCTATATATATAAAAACCTAAGTGACTGAATGACCAGTTGACCAGTCGCTATGATGTGCACTGACCACCAGGGGTCAGACACTCAACACAGGAGCTTCCCCAGGTGATCAGTGCATTCCCATAGCTGACTGATGGGCACCAGACATAGGGCTCATTGCTGGCTGCCACAGCCTGGAGACCACAGCAGAGCAGCACTGAGTCTACTGAGTGGCAGTGGCAGGCACAGTGGGGCCAGGATAAGCAGGAATGGCAGGCAGGAGCGACAGATGGTGTTAGACTGCTGGTTTCAGCCTGATCTCTGCAGACTATGCTGAGGGACCCCACTGGTGCACAAATTCATGCACTGGGCCTCTAATTGACTATATTTCTCTTCACCTCTTTCAACCATCCCTCCACTACCTTCTCTTATGGCAATCATCAATTTGTTCTTTGCTTCTATGAGTCTGTTTTGTTTTGTTTTATTGGTGTTTTGTGTTTTTTGTGTGTGTTTTTTTAAAATTCCACATATAAGTGAAATGAAGTATTTGTCTTTGTCTGGCTTATTTCACTTAGCAGAATACCCTCAAGGCTCATCCATGTTGTTGCAAATGGCAGGGTTTCATTATTTTTTTACTGATGAATAACATTCCATTGTATGCATATACCACTTCTTCTTTACTCACTCATCTGTTGATGGACATCTAGGTTGCTTCCATATCTTAGCTATTATAAATAATGCTGCAATAAACAGAGAGGTGAATATAAGGTTTGTACTCTTTTAAAAATGTCAGTGTCAGAAAAGTCAATGATATTTTGAGAAACTTTTCCAGATAAAATAAAACTTAAAAAAAAACACATAACAACTAAATGAAATATGTTTTCTTGGATTGTATTCTAAATTTATGCTCAACCTACGGAGCCACACTGTTGGGGATCACCCCAGGCCCTAAAAGATTGCAAATTTAATTCCTAGTTAGGCATGTGCCCAGGTTGTGGGCTCAGTCCCTGGGAAGGAGCTTGCAGGAGGCAGCCAATCTATGTCTTCCTCTCCCACTCCTTACCTCTCTCTCTCTAAAAGTCAATTTAAAAAAAAAAACCTTTGAAAATAAGTAAATAAATTGGGTAAGGTATAGGGAAGATTGCCATAATGCACATTGTTGGGATAATTGGTAAAATCTGATAATGAAACTTCTGTTAGGTCATAGTACTTTGTGAATATCAAATGTGCTCAATTAAATAATTGAACTACAGTAATGTAAGCGCAAGCCCTGTTCTTAAGAAAAATTGAAATATTTAAGAGTAAAGAGGCATGATTTTTACAATATACTTTTAAATGTTTTGGGATTATAATATATAACATGGAGAAAGGGAGATAAAGCAAATGTGACAAAGTGTTAATAATTGATACATTTGGATTAAGGAAATGCAGGAGTTATTTTTTAATATTCTTGGAATTCTTCTGTAAATTTTGAATTACATCAAAATAATGTTTAAAAATTTTTAAATCTGTTTTAATCTGTTTGAATGCATTTTAAAAATGTAAATTTTGAAGCATTTGTGTTTATGCGTCTTTGATAGAGGCCAAACTAGAAATTTGTAATAAAAATTTTAATAAAAAAGCAAACATGTGTAAGTTGTTCAGTCCTAGATTTCAAAAGAGGTTCTTACGTAAAAGTAAGTTGTTAGAAAAAACAATATTCTAGGGAAAAGAATTTTATATAAGACCTTGAAGTCTTCTTGTATGTATGGCTATTTGTATTACCTATTTTTGAAATTAAAAATAAATAGTAAGCATTTTGAAAGTTAAAGTACTTTTAAAAGTAAACAGAACAACTGAAATGATAGATAGTATAATTGATAAGCAAAATGGGGTAAAGTTCCCTGTGAGGGCATTTGATGATAAGCCAATACACTGAAAAGAAGAATGTGAATTCTAGAATGTATGTGTCTCAACTGAAAAGCTCTGAATAAATTGCTTTACAATCTTCCCAAGAAAGAGTCACAATTAAATTAAGCATGCATTGATAACAATTAAGAGTTATACATTGATATCTTGTTATATCATGAAACTATATTTCTTTAACATATACACTCTTGTATTCCTCCAAGTAGTCAATCATTTTTTGTACTACCCTCTTCTGGTTAATTTTTGTAAACTGTTATTTTATTATATTGTTTTTTTTTCTCGTTAGTTCACTGTTTAGTTATGCTCTCAAAGTTTAACTTTGAAGAAAAGATAAAGTTGACTATAGCATGTATTATGGTCTAGGCCCTCAGTCATTCATGATCATAGTCCATGGACCTATATAAAGATGCCATCATTAACTAAGAGAAAGTTACCTGATTTGTAAGAAAGTTGGAAAATGATTTGTTTTGGAATCCAAATCTATAAAACTGGGGGGTGGGGTGGAGATGCCATTGATGTCTAGTACATCTTTAGTATTTCCCTTTAGAGTACATATCTCAGAGTCATATCCATTCTTAACTAAGATTTTGAATGACCAATATGGATATATAAGAAAAACTTTCCTTTTGGTTCTTCTTGATAATTAATGATTATTAATTATCTGGGAATTTTGAAGCAAGTGGATTTAAAAGAAAAAATATGTAAAATTATAGAAATGTGTTCCCCTCCTACCCTCTTGGGGAAACCATTTAAAACTGCAATTTTCTTATTGAATATCTAGACTCATAAGAATATTAAAATACTTGATGAGATATTGAGACTGACCTTGACACAGACATTAATTAGGCCTGAATCAGGGAACTCAAAATTCCAAAAGCTTCCATCCACAAGTAGTGACTGCGTACGGACTATGTGGGGAGTATTGTGCTAATTGCTCCAGGGAAAACACAATTTAAACAGTTCTTCTGTACTCCTGGGGCTCAGCTCAACTTGGAAGGCAATATATTCACAGAAGTAGCTACGATACAGGCAATATATTCCACGGGTCACGGGAGTGATAGAGGTGAGGGCCAGTGAGCAGCGAGGCCATCCCTCCTTGTTGCGTATCTCTGCATCCAGCCCAGTGTTAAGGGACAGCCAAAGATCACAGATTTACAGCCCTGGACGGAGCCCTCCAATACCACAGATGCAATAAACAGACTTGAAAAGGTTATTGGATAAGCAGCACATGTTGTAATTCAAGTCTTCTGCTTTTTCTGATGCAAATAGAAAATGTTTCTTGGTCTGGTTTCTTAAAGCAGCTGGGGATGTTGGAAAGGGGACGAGCAGCTAGAATCGGTTCTCATTCATTACAACTATGACACCTAATCATTTACAAACTCCATTTTCTAATTGTAAAAATGAGGATAATAGTACACGCGTTGCATCTTATACCTGGTGAGTTAATTAGGAGGATCATGTAAAACTATGTAAAAGCCCTTTTAAAATAATAAATGCTGTAAAAATGTAGAGGATTATTAATAGGATCTGACATTTATTAAGTACTCATTACGTGCCCGGCACTGTGCTGGAACTTTATATTCATCACCGCAGTTAACCCTTCCCCAACCCTCTGAGAGAGAAACTATTATCAACATTTAGTAGTTGAGGAAGAAACTGAAGTTTACAGTCATTAATTGCACAAGTGTAGGTGCCCCAGAAAGACTTCAGGCTCAGGCGACCTGATTCAAGAGAGCCCGCATAATCGTTCTTCTCATCAGCTATCAGTTATTATGGAAGAAGCCAAAATGGATGCTTGACCATGTCTACAGCTGGGTAGGAGCAAATCTTGCTCACACTCCTGATAAAGTCCAGGTTTAGGCTTGAAAGTCAGCATGTGGATAAAATGCTGCACCTCTGCAGTGGAGGATAGGGGTGCATGAGAAGGTGTAGTCTTGGGGAAAAGAGCATTTCTCAGGAGGCTCACTAAATCCCTTTGCCTCAAATATGCACAGGCATGCACACTCCAGCCTTGGGTATTTAACCAAGCTAATTTCAAACTAATATTCAAGGCTTGCGCTGATTAATCTATTAGCTCTTGCTAACAAGCTGAGGAATTATTGCTTCAACTGCTCTCTTTCTGCTCAGAAGCCCAAGGGGGCTGCCTGCACAGTCTTCACATCCCTGGCTTTAATGGAAGTCCTTAGGTCCGCTGTAAAAGGTCAGTCAGGGGCACAATCGAGGCCCAAGCAAGGACAAGCTGGGAAGATGGCAGCTGATTCTGAGGATGTTGGCTTTTGTTTTTAAAGATGAATTAGAAGGCTGCTTTTGCTCTCAACGACTTCTTGGCAAAACTCTGCACCTGAGGGCAAAAGGCAATATGAGATTTGCAAACAGATCCTCATGCATATGCCTGTAGATTGTGCGGAGGCAGGAAGAAGGCAAGAATGGATGGGTGGTTGAAGGTCAGAACAGTTTTTTCTATTTGTTTCTGGCTCTGGTGGACCCTGGCTCAAACGAAGAAAGCTTCTCTTATACAGTGCTCCTCCATTCTCACCTGTAACATTCCCTCCTGTTCCCGATAGGAACTGATAACCACGCGGAATTGTGTGCTGTCCGGAGAAGCACTAGGTTGAGATGACAATCCCTGTGCAATGAGAGAAATGCTGTCAGGTTTGGAAGAGGAATCTTTGCCATTTCACCAGGCTAGCAAATCACATTACCTGAGCATGACGGCAAAAGCTCATTACCCGAGCTAACCTGCCCTGCCTGTGTTCCCACTTGCGAATTCCTTCCAGAGGAATAGACACCAGAGTGATGACAGTGACTTGAGTTCCCCCAACTTCCCTTGTACAAGCTGGGAGTCCTCCCAAATCTTCCTGGAAGTTCACTGTCCTTTGCTACTGTGTCAATCACTCAACATATATCATCATATGTTATCCTCACAACACTCAATAAGGAGTAAGCATTATTACTTCCTCCTTTTTTTTTTTTTTTTTTTTTACGAATAAGGAAAACAGCTCAGAGAGATTTAGTAACTTGTAGGCTGCAATACAGACACATATGAGCAGAAATAAAGTTGAGATTAGTACCCATGTTGTCCAACTCCAGGGCTGGAGCGCTTACCCATAGAACTTACTGCTGAATTGGTAACCCTGGGGATGTCCCCAGCAAGAAGAGAGAAGGAGAAGTTTGGCTTTGGTTATCTCATGTTGTATGAGCATGAGTATGGGTGTGGCTCTGTGTGTGGTAAATGTAGGCGTGTATGCTCATTTTTACTACCCTTTTCTTTCTCTTTCTCCCAATCCCCACCTCTGTACCCCATATATACCTTGGCCTACCTCGGCAGTTTTCTTGTTCTCAGTTCCCCTGTCACCTTCCTGAGAAGTTAATTTACACACATGTCTTAGGAACTTAGTAGTTTGACACTCCCTTGAATATTTGCATTTAAGAGGAAATAAAGAGTGAGGAAGACACTGATAAAAATGTACCAGCCTTTCAAGCAGGAGTGTATGCAGATGTTTTCTGGAAGGAAGAAAAATGATATTTTGGGGGCCATAAACCCCATCCTGATTAGTACTAGTAGTGCTAGTGGTATAGTAAGAAACCCAGAATATCTTCCATTGTATCGTATAGGTCAAAGGGGATTTTGTCTATTCTGATGGAATTCCTGTTGGGTTATTAGATCCTGTCTCATGAAGAAATAAGAAGTGTAGGACTTCTTTTTTTCTTTTTAAAATCACCACACTGTTGTCCATGCCCACGAGTTCTTTTTCTCTTTTTTTTTGCTCAATCCTTTCACCCATTCCCATCACCCTCCCTTCAGCAGAGCTGTCTTCCTGCTCTCTATCAATGAGTCTATCTCTATTTTGCTTGTTAGTTTGTTTTATTAAATTCCCCATGTGAGTGAACTTTTATGGTATTTGTCCACTGGGAAGCTCCTCAGATCCATTCTACAAAGTCATAGGTACAAAATCAGTTCTGATATAAAGAATAACTGAGAGTAGATTTTTAATGACCATTGCCCCCCAGAAAGGTATCTGTTCTCATGTTAATATGTAGCCTATACATGTTGTTGCTATTATGGCAAATAATAAAATAATACCAATATTTTAAAAATGTTTTCATTGATTTTTAGAGAGAGAGGAAGGAGGAAGGATAGAGATATAGAAACATCAATGAAAGAGGAACATCATGGATCAGCTGCCTCCTGCATTCCCCCTACTGGGGATCAAGCCCAAAACCCAGGCATGTGCCCTGGCTGGAGATACAACCACTGACCTCTTAGCTCATGGGTCAACATTCAACCACTGAGCCATACCAGCTGGGCAATAATACTAATATTTTAGTTAAGAATGGGCAAATACAGAAACTCACACTTAGACTAGCATCGGAGGCATATATATTAGACGAGGGAGGAGAGACTAGTCTGATTCTGCTTGAGGTTGCTCAAATAAACACATTTGAAATCTCAAAAAAGGGAATCCTTGTAGGCCCTAAGATATAAGAATCTCCCTGTGTCATTGTAGCCCAGGCTACAGACAGGACTGGGTCAGGAGAGTGAGCAGGGGAAAGCACAAAGTCCTCTCTGGCCAAGCCTCCTCTTGCTGCCCACCAGGTAGGTAGGTGCAGCCTCTTTCTCTGTCTGTCACTCTTTCCATCTCAGTCTTAATGACCAACACAGGGGCACTGTGGCATTCAAAACAGCAGAACCTGCACTACACGCTTTGTAGTGAACAGGAAACATCCTTTCCACGCTCTCATTTCTGGTGTGAAAATGCAGGGTCCAGAGGAATAGGGGGTAGGAAGAGACAAGGTGGGGGGGGGGCAACCAGAGTATCACTATGGTAACATCGTTCTTGGCATCATTTCCCTCCACATGTAAGCCCATCCTTAATGTCGCTCTTCTTAGAGCTATAGCCCCGTGCAGAGAAGGCCATGCACAGTGCAGCTTTCTCATGTGTCGCGTTCAGTTGGTCTCTCTTCCCTCCTCAATGCATATGCCTTTGACGTTGGTCTGAGTGCTTGTTTTTGCCTGTTCTCTTCTGTCTTTGTTTTCTTTTCACCAATTATTCCTCTCCTAAACAGAATACCATAAACTCTATAAGGACTAGAAATTTTGATAATTTTGTTGACGACTGTATCGGCCTAGATTCATAGAACTGTATTTGTGCATCATAGGTAATCAATAAATACTTGTTTAATGAGAGAAAGAATTAATATATAGGCTATCAGAAAGTATATAGCTTAGCTTTAACATCGACAGACACCCATCAGCATTTGGCCAAATATTCCTAGTGAAACACTTGAAATTCCCATTTCTGGGCCACACATTGGGACACAGCTACAGCTATGTTGCTTAATCAGGTCAAGGCACAGGACAGGGGTTGACCTATTAGCTTTCCCTTCTGGAAATTTTAACCCAGAATCTGCATGAGCTATGCCACCTTGCAAATTTCCAATGAGAGCCATCAAGGTAAATGCAGTTCATTTATTCAGTGAATATTTAGAGACTAATGGTGCACCAGGCACTCTTCTACATGCTGGAGCCCAACGAGCAACCAAAACTTAGATGGGAAACATATCATCCTCTAGTGGAAATATTTATGAAAAAGAAAGAGTTCCTGCAGTAAGATTTTTGCTACTCATCTTTTTTTTCTGGAAGATATTGGCTACTAGTATAATAAAAAAGAGCACATTTTTACGTAATAACAAACATTCCACAGATGGCTGAGGTGGGAAGATCACTGGCCATCAACTTTTCATTTTTTGGTGCAAAGAATTGGAAGAAATATCCACAGAAAGGAAACTGGAAAGTTGATTTAAAAAGAAAGCGGAAGGTTATTTTAGAGAGTGCTGGCACTGACGGTTCTGACAAAAGGGGAAAGCAAGAGGCAGGTGCAGGATGCTAGTATCTGAAGCCTAATGTCCCTAGCATCAGTGATGTGAATCAGTTTCTTTACAGAGTGATTAGACATATGAGCTCAAATTCTAGCTCTACCCTGTCTTAGCCCCTGGTCTGGACAAATTCCATAACCACAATAAACTTTAATGTCTTCACACACAAAATGAGAGGATGATGCTATTACTTATACCATAGGATATTGTGAGGCCTAATGCTTAGCTCATAATGTTAGCTGAACAAATGACAATTACTGTTGAATTATTGAAGAATGCTAGGAAGCTGAGATGAGAAGGTCTCCAAAGACAAATCTCAGTTCCAAATGTTGCTTAAGCCAGATCTTACCTTTCCTCTTGGAGACCAAACATGAATACTACTTAACTCAGATTGGGTCTCACATTCTAGTTTTTGTATTTTACAGCAGTGATTTTGAACTTTACAGTATATGAAGCAAAAATACAGAGCCCTGGATTCAAACTGAGAAACTGATGTAGCAGATCTCAAGCAAGGCCCAAGGATCTACATTTTAAAATAGTGCTTCACGTACTTTTCATGAATAGTGTAGATAGATTCTGCTTTGAAAAACCTGCAGAGGACTGCAAGCCAGAGGTTATCTGATATGCCTAGGATACAGAAGCAGCAGTGCCTCAGAACTAGAATGTGTAAGCAGAGGTTAATGTACAGAGCATAGTAGTAACTAGAGGCCTGGTGCATGAAATTTGTGCACAGAAGCAGTTTCTAGGCCTGGCCGGCAATTGAAGTATGAACATCTGGCATGGAAGGCAGGTTCCAGCTGACCTCTGGGCCCTAGGAAACACCTGGGCCCCTGGACCCCTGTGTGCCCCCATCCTCCTGAGTCATAAAGCCCAAGTTCCCACGTGGATATGCAGTGAGTGCAGCTGGATGCTGTGGGCCAGAGTGTAGTGTGGGCTGCACAGAAGCTGGGCAGGCAGCATGCTTTCTCCCAGCTGGCCTCATAGACTGGTTCCAGCGTGAATCCATGAGAGCCTGACTGGCCCCTGCAGTTGGGTCAGCTGTGGCCTTGCTTACCCAGAAGTGTCATGCAGATTCAGGGCAGGATCCTCGCGGGTGGCTGGCACTTGAGAGCAAGAGGCTTCCTCAGCACAGGAGCCCTAGCGGCTCAGGGAGGGTAATAGGGGGAGTGAGAGTGAGCTTGATGGACACCCCACATCCCCACCACACCTCCATCCCCATTAACCCTGCCCCCAGGCAGTCAGTGAGAGGTCACAAACTCCCCTCCCCTAACCAAGCACTGCAGGAGGTTGGTCGCTGCCACCCAGCCCCAGTTCTCCATCCCAGCCCAGAGCCCGGCCCCAATCAGGGCCTCCCAAGCCACTGGTCACTGTCTGTGGGACAATCGGCAGAGCAATCAGGCCCGTGCTCACACCTGCCTTGGCCTGGCACCACTCACTCACCTAATCCACCATCCTGCCATGGTCCCACTCTTTTCAGGGAGCCCACAGGGTAGCAGCGCCTCCACTGCTGCCCTGATGCCAGCACCACATCACTGACACCCACCATGTTCCATGCCACCCTCTAGTGGTCAGTGCACTTCATAGTGAGCAGTTGAACTACAGGTTGAACAATTTGCATATTATGCTTTTATTGTATGGACTAGGGGCCTGGAGCACAAAAATTTGTGCACTCAGGGTGTTCCCGCAGCCCGGCCTATGCCCTCTCGCAGTCTGGGACTCCTTGGGGATGTCCACTTGCTGGCATGCCTGGCCAGCCTGGGTGAGGGGCTGATGGTTGTTTCAGGCTGGCTAAGTCCTCCAGTGGGGACCCTCACCCCATGGGGGTATGGCCAGCCTGGGTGAGGGGCAGAGGGCCATTTTCAGGCTTCCCACAGTCTCTTCAGGGTTCAGGTCCCTACTGGGGTGCCTGGCCAGCCTGGGTGAGAGGCTGAGGGCTGTTTTCAGGCTGCCCATAGCTCCCATTGACCCAATGTCCCGTTGATGCTGGCTGGAATCAGGTTTCTGGGGTTTATTTATCTTCTATAATTGAAACTTTGTTGTCTTGAGCAGAGGCCTAGTCAGGCAATGAAGCCTCTTGTTTGCTTCAGCTCCATGGCTTCTATAATTGAAACATTGTTTCCTTGAGCAGAGGCCCTGCCGGCCTAGGCAGGCAGTTTCAACTCCACAACTCCATCGCTAGTGCAACAGAAGCCTCCTGTTTGCTCTAGCTCCATGGATGCCGGCCGCCATCTTGGCTGGGTTAATTTGCATACAACCACTATGATTGGCTGCTGGGCATGGCTTGGCTGGTGAGCGTGGCTTAAGTGTAACAGAGTGAGGGTCAATTTGTATATTACTCTTTTATTACATTAGATTATATCCTATATAATAAAAGGGTAATATGCAAATTGACAGAAAGGTGGAACAAAGGGTTGCTATGATGCTCACTGACCACCAGGGAGCAGATGCTTAACGCAGGAGCTGCTGCTGGTGGTCAGTGCGCTCCCAGCTCAGCCAGAAGCTGCAGCAGTGCTAAGAACTTCTCAGAGGATGTCTGACTGCAGGGAGTGGGCCTAAGCTGACAGTAGGACATCTCCTGAGGGGTACTGGACTGTTAGAGGGTGCTGGCCAGACTGAGGGAAACCTCCCCCCCTCCCCCCCCCGGTGCATGAATGTCATGCACCGGGCGTCTCGAAGAATTATATTTGGGAGAGGCCTGATTCAGGATGACATCTGGAATGAGTGGTTTGATAGACAGAGGCCCTACTATTTTTCAACCTCCTAAGAAAACAGCTATCAGTTTAGCTTTCTCTATGTAATTTAAAAGCCCAAAGGTATTCTCAAATGTAGAGATATTTGGAAGTCAGATCATAGCTTGAATATCCCCCTTTTATCTCAATGATTCAGACTCATAGAAATGACCTGAATTGTCTATGTCTTTGCAGCAATTCTAGGCTTAAGTTATTTCTGTAATCAAGTAACTATTCACAAATAACAGATTTTACAAAATAGCAAAACAGGAAACAGGCAAGAGTAGATAGTTTTCATGTATATAATTGCTGAGGATTATTTCTTCTCAGAATGTCAATGTAACCAAATGAATCTATGTAGAAAAAAGAATAGGAACAATGACAGCAATAAGAAAAACATTTTTTTTTTTCAAGTAGAAAGAAAATCTGATAGTCCCAAAGAGAGTGAGCCACAGTAGGCCTCTTTAACAGTGATGGGGTTATCAGCAGTGTAATACCATTTAATCGTAAATTAAGATGTATTCTAAGAAAATGAAAGTTTGTGTCTTCTAAAATGTCAATAGGGCTAGTTAAGTAGTGAAAGATCAAATCCATTAGGATTGGCTTGTCTACATCATGTTTTGTAGACCCTTGTCTCCACCACATCACAACATGTGTGCGTTTTCTGATATACACCATGAGCTCTTGCCCAGAGTAAAAAGAAACTTGCAGGGGGTAAGAGATCAATTAAGAACTTGTATGCATGCATATGAGCACAACCAACAGATGCAAGACTCAGGGGGCAAGGGGACGAGGGCAAATGTCAGGGGGTAGGGGAGGCCAGGGGGAGAGATATATGTATTACTAATTGTAATATCTCAAACAATAAAATAAAATTAAGTTAAATTTAAAAAAAGAAACTTGCAATGACATTGTCATAATGTTGTGGTAATTATCACTGTTCCATTGGTGGCTCCAGAGGATCCATTCCTTTTGGTATTAAGCTCTTGAATAGAGTATGAGCTAGCTGATGGTTTGGCCACTGAGACATCAGCAAGCATGACTCAAAAACAGATGTTTATCTACTCTAATAAAAGAGTAATATTGAAATTGACCATTTCTCTGGGATGCCTAAGCCACACCCACCAGCCAAACAGAGCAGCTGTATGCAAATTAACCCAGCCAAAATGGAGGCCAACCACCACGGAACTAGATCAAAAAGGAGGTTTCTGTTGCACCAGGAGTAAACTGTCTGCCTAGGCAGGCTGGGCCTCTCTCTGCTCAAGGCAACATAGTTGCAATTATAGAAGCCACAGAGCTGAAGCAAACAGGAGGCTTACACTACACCAGTGATGGAGGAAACTGTCTGCCTAGGCAGGTTGGGCTTTTCTCTGTTCAAGGCAACATAGTTGCAATTATAGAAGCCATGGAGCTGAAGCAAACTGGAGGCTTTGTTACCTGCCTAGGTCTCGGCTTAAAGCAACAGTGTTTCAATTATAGAAGATAAATAAACCCCAGAAACCTGATTCCAACCAGTCTTGTTGGGACGTTGGGTCAATGGGAGCTGTGGGCAGCCTGAAAGCCTGAAAATGACCCTCAGCTCTGCGCCCAGGCTGCCCAGGCACCCCAGTAGGAATCCAAACCCTGAAGGGACTGTGAGCAACCTGAAAATGGCCCTCAGCCCGGCACCCAGACTGCCCAGGCACCCCAGTAGGGATCCGAACCCTGAAGGGACTGTGGGCAGCCTGAAAATGGCCCTCAGCCCATCATCCAGGCTGGCCACACCCCTATGGGGTGAAGGTCCACACTGGGGGGCTTGGCCAACCTGCAAACAGCCATCAGGCCCTCACCCAGGCTGGCCAGGAAAGCCAGCAGGTGGACATCCCCTGAGGGATCCCAAACTGCGAGGGGGCACAGGCCAGGTTGAGGGACCTCCCCAATGCACAAATTTTTGTGCACTGGGCCCCTAGTATATAAATATTTGCACATTGGAGATTGTCTTTTAGAATGTTCACTTTTAGAAGCCAGCTTACATTTTATAAAGAATGAGGAAATGTCTAATAATTATTAGAGGAAATTATTAGACATTCCATCCCCATATGAACTCCCAGTTGAATGAACCAACTTGAATTACCTCAGCTCTATCACATGGAGCAGAATCTGTTGAGCCAGTCAACCCACAGAATCTAAACTAATAAAAGTGAAATAGTAAAATTAACCATTTCTCCAAGACAGGGTAAGCCACGCCCACCAGCCAATCAGAATGGCTGTATGCAAATTAGCCCAGCCAACATGGAGGCCGCCACTCACGGACCTGAGTAAACGGCAGCTTCCATTGCGGCAGGAGCAAAAGTGAAACTGCGCCCGCTCCGCTCCGCTCATTCTCAAGCAAAACACACATTTGAAACAAAATAACAATCATAGAATCCTCAGGAGCTGAAGGAAACAGCAGCCCAGGCCTAACCAGTAAAAGTAACATTGTGTCATTATAGACTCTGCGAGGTGAAGCAGAGAGCAGGCTTCAGTTAGAAGGCCGGCTTAAAGGAACAGCATCAATTATAGAAGATAAACAAACCCCAGAAATCTGCGTCCAGCCAGCCTTGCTGGGACATTGGGTCGATGGGAGCTGTGGGCAGCCTTAAAGCCTGAAAGTGCCAATCAGCCCATCACCCATGCTGGCCACAACCCAGTGGGGTAAGGGATGTTCCTGGGGGGCTTGGCCAGCCTGGAGACAGCCATCAGCCCCTCACCCAGCCTGATCAGGCACGCCAGCAGGTGGGCATCCCCAGAGGGTCCCAGACTGTGAGAGGGCACAGGCCGGGCTGAGGGACCTCCCGAGTGCACAGAGTGGCTGCAGGGCAGAACAGCGCAGGACCCAGGACCAGTGAGTGGGAAAGAGGCGGCAGGGTTGGTGGCCTGCTTGGCGGCGGCCCAGGCCCTTTGCAGGGCACTGGGGAGTGGGAAAGCAAGGCTGCAGGGTACCGGTGAGTGGGAAAGAGGCAGCAGGGGCACCTCGGCCTGCTTGGCGGCTTCCCAGGCCCTTTGCGGGGCACTGGGGAGTGGGAAAGCAAGGCAGCAGGGTACCGATGAGTGGGAAAGAGGTAGCGGGGTGTCTTGGCCTGCTTGGCAGCTGCCCAGGCCCTTTACGGGGCACCGGGGAGCAGGAAAGCAAGGTTGAAGTGGCAGGGGTCCTGCTTGGCAGCTCCCCAGACCCCTTGGCGGCACTGAGGAGTGGGAAAGGAAGGCAGCAGGGGACTGGTGAGTGGGAAAGAGTTAGCAGCCTGCTTGGCGGCCTCCCAGGCCCTTTGGGGGGCACTGGGGAGCAGGAAAGCAAGCTCTTGGGGGCTGGGGGCCTGCTTGGCAGCTCCCCAGGTCCCTTCCGGGGATCAGGGAGCAGGAAAAGGCTGGCCTGATCATGAGGTGGGGTTTTCCATGCTTTCTGGTGGCTGGAAGAAGATGGGCAGTAGGTAAGCTTGGGAGGCAGGCAGCACCCAGCCCTGGCCACAGCTCAAAAAAAGAGAACAACATGCAGGGGAGGGCAAGAGTTTGAGAGATCAACATAGAGGGGGTGCCTGCTCCAAGCCTGGGGGCAGGCCCCCAGCAGGTAGACACACACAGGAGGACTGCTCTGAGCCTCAGATGCGGCTGGGGGCAGGTCCCCAGTGGCGACACACACACACACACACACACACACACACACACACA
>PVJC01033774.1:0-19189 GCA_004026665.1 Murina feae
CCGCCTCTTACCCGCTTCCCGGTGCCCTCCAACCCTGCCGCCTCTTTCCCATCACGGGTCCTGGGTCCTGCGCTGTTCCGCCCTGCAGCCGCTCTGTGACTCGGGAGGTCCCTCAGCCCGGCCTGTGCCCTCTCGCAGTCTGGGACTCCTCGGGGGATGCCCACCTGCTGGCGTGCCTGACCAGCCTGGGTGACAGGCTTTAAGGCTGCCCACAGCTCCCATTGACCCAATGTCCCAGCAAGGCCGGCTGGATGCAGGTTTCTGTTCCTTTAAGCTGAGGTGGGCTGAGGTAACGAAACCTCCTCTGCTTCACCTCGCAGCGCAGCGTCTATAATGAGACTTTGTTACTCTTAGTAAGGCAGGCCAGGCCTGTTCCCTTCAACTGCTGAGGATTCTATGATTGTTACATTATTGAAACATGTTTCAGAGCCTGCCCGCCAAGGGCCGAAAACAGTATCGCTTTCGCTCCTGCTGCAACCAATGCTGCCTAAACGTTTACTCAGGTCCGTGAGTGGCGGTCGCCATGTTGGCTGGGCTAATTTGCATAGAGCCGCTCTGATTGGCTGGTGGGCGTGGCTTACCCTGTCTCAGAGAAACGGTTAATTTTACTATTTCGCTTTTATTAGTTTAGATTAATTATTGTACTATTTTCCATTCAAACGGTAAACCTACTTTTGCCCCACCCTATATTTAAATAACTACTCTTGAAATCAGAAAAACAGCAAGGAGCACAGGAAGGATGTTTCCAGGAGCATGTGTTGTACGTTTAAGTGCCGACACTGTGACCACTGCTGGGCCATGGGGAGAAAGGAGTGCTCAAGGTGACAGGCACTGCAAAGCCATCTATGACCCCAACTGCATCTACATTAAGGCTCATCCCTCAGATAGCAAGATGCTAAAGATAGATGCTCAACACGCGTGTGCCTGGCACAGGACCACGATGCTTGTCCCCTCCCTTCAGGACTGCCTGGCTGAGGGAGGGTGGGGGAGGGAGGTGTACTGAAGGAACATCTGAGCTGAACTTTCAAGGACTTTCAAGGAGGCTGGCCACATTGATGGAGAGGTGAGGGGAAGGATTCCAGGCAGAGAACAGTGCTGGCCAAGTGAAGAAGTTGTGGCAGCATGGAGACCTGGGGGCACTGTGAGATGTCCACCAGGAATGGAACACGGAACACAAAACGCAGGGCAATGAGCAGAGACTTGGCCAGGGGTCAAGTGCAGCAGGTGGGGTGGGAGGTGGGGTCAGACAGTGAGAAATCTCCAGGGGCAGGCCTTCACCATGAAGGGTGCTTGCTCAGGGCCTGATGGGCTTCGGGAGGGTGAAGCTCCTGGGGGAAGGTGTGAGAGTGCCTCCTGAGCCAGGTGCAGCTGTGCGAGGAGAGCTAACACAAGGATAAAGTTAGAAAGTGGAGGGGACTGAGTGTCGAAGGCATGGGGAGGAAAGGAAAGCAGACAGTGTTGATGAAGTGCCCCATCCTACCTGCCCCAATTTCAGCTCTCTGAGGCTCAGCTCGGCTTCCCCAGGGTGGCTTCCCTGCCGCCTGCCATCCCAGCCGGACCACCAGTGTGGAGCACCTGTATCACCTGCACTTGAACACAGGCGAGACCAACTCCCCACCCCAGACTCCTGCTGGCTGGTCCACCCGGGGGCCACAAGGGCCCTCCCGAACACTGCCCCCATGCCCCGCAGTCGCAGCTGGTCCCGCACAGGTAACAATCATGCATGTTAGCTCCCTGGGCTGCAGGCCTCCTGGCAGCAGGTGCCGCACGGTCTATCCCCAGCAGCAGCATCATAATAGCGCATGTCCACACTGGGCCAGGTGGTGTGCTGACAGCCCCACATGTGCCACATCATCGAATCTGTCACAATCCTAGGCAGTGGGTGCTGCTTATGTTTCCATTTTACAGAAAAGGAAACTGGTTTGAACCAGTGAAGTCACCCATGATCATGCAGCCAGGAGGCAGAGCCCACCTTACAGAGCCTTCCTCAGGCCAAGAGCAGAGAAGGCATAGACCCAAATTTAATGGTTGGTGTCAGGTGACACGTGTGCTTCCAACAGATTCAGGGAAGCCACAGAGGTCAGGACTGTCAGGTAGCTTGCTGGCCCTGTCCCTGATCCCGCCACGTGCTGGCAAGGCTATCAGGGACCCCAAACCTGGAAACTACTAAAACCGCTCGCTCAAGATGACCTTTATTTCACCCTCAGGACACTCATGCCCTTTAACCTGCAACCCTGAGGCCCAAGCACATTCAAGGGCCAGGGGGGGAGTGACAGAGTCTGCCTAGACAATAAACCCATTTGTCTTTGCTTTCTTCAGGCAGTTCTTGTCTACTGACAGTATGACAGCTAAGAATTAGATGGGCGCCTAAGAGCTTAACTCAATGGCTTGTTAAAGCTACTTGATTTAATATATGCTGATAACATATTCTGGCAACATTCACCTTTTTTTTTTTTTTAAACCAAGCAGCTGCAGACTTCTGTAATAGCACTACATTTAGCTACTTCATTTTCCCAGGCGCTTTCTGTCATCAACTGGGTCATTACAATGATGCTGCCAGATGCAGCCTGCAGGAACAGGTAAGCCGTGTGCCGAGACCGCATCGCCACAGCAGAGGGCAGGGCTCCCAGCCAGAACCTGTCCCGACACCTTACACCACCTTACACGTTCTCATTCCCTTAACCCGCACATATGCTAGGATGTGGGTATTGCTATTACTCCCACTCTGCAGGTTGGGAAATTGAGGCAAAGACAAATGAGCAACTTGCCCAAAGCCACACACATGTTAAGTGACAAGCCTGGGAGCCAAACCCAGGTCACCTGGATTCAAAGCCCGTGCCTGAACCTGCCCCAGTGGCCATCTGTGTGCCCCATCCCCTCCACATCAGCCACCTAGCTCAAGGCAGGTACTGATTAAGACCAGAAGCAATGTCATCGCCATTAGGAAAAAAATGTTCTCCAAGACTCTAAAGCAGCGGTTCTCAACCTTCTGGCCCTTTAAATACAGTTCCTCATGTTGTGACCCAACCATAAAATTATTTTCGTTGCTTCTTCATAACTGTAATGTTGCTACAGTTAAGAGTCGTCATGTAAATATCTGACATGCAGGATGGTCTTAGGCGACTCCTGTGAAAGGGTCGTTCGACCGCCAAAGGGGTCGCGACCCACAGGTTGAGAACCGCTGCTTTAAAGGATTCTATCTACGGTTTGGCTCAGTGGTGAGAATGACGAGGACCTGCGTTTCTACACACCAGCCCCGCAGGAGCTCTCAGGAAGTCTGCACAGCCACTGCTGGCTCCGAGTGTCCTCCGCAGCACACAGCCCTCCTGGGGCCAGCAAGCAGGGCCTGTCTGTCTGAACGAGGGGCAGAGGGGCAGTGTGAATCCCAGCACTGGCCCAAGGCACACCACCTGCATCCTGAGACCACCAGTTCTAGCAGAGCTCCATCCAGTGTCACCACCCAGGCTCCCCTAACAGTGGGAGTGCACCTGACACTGCCAGGAAGCGCTGCTGCCCACAGCCCGGGACACGCCGTGACTGTCGCTGCCCCTGTCGCTCCTGCTGCCTTCTAAGAAATACTCCCTCACACAATGTGCCTCTCTGGCTACTGAAATTTGAGTTGTGGCCCAGATACCCACCAGGAAGGTGCTGCCCCTAAGGGGCAGGGACAGAGGGCACTGGCACCCCCTGTGCTGTTTCATTTACTCTGGTCCCACGGAAGCCAGCTGCCCTCCTTTTGGGGTAGGGACTCAGACTGCCACATTCCTTGTTACTTTTAATAAAATGAAGTGTTCAGCTAAAAGTCAGTAGCGAGCTTCCCCCCATACATAGGAAAAGAAAGTGTGGATAGAAGTTTGAGCTCCTGGCCCATCTTTTCTAAACTGGGCCACCTGTGATCACTTACCTATTAGTCTATAATATCAAATGGTATTTGATGTCAGACAAACTTATACACTTAATTATTCTGCTTATACAACTCCTTTGTGTTCATGCCCAGTTAAGACCCAGGTCACCATCCTCACCTTCTGCATGACTAGAGCCTCCAGGGTCAGGAAAACACCCACGTGGGGGCCAATGTCTGTGTTCTCACTTCACCCTGGCTGCCTCCCTCAAAGGCCAGTATCATCCCCTCTTTACAGATGAAAAGCCTGAGGCTCATATCAGTCAAGCAACTTGCCCAAGGTCACACAGCTAGTAAGGGCACAGCTAGGATCAAACCTAGATCTTTTTTTTAAATATATTTTTATTGCTTTCAGAAAGGAAGGGAGAGGGAGAGATAGAAATATTAATGATGAGAGAGAATCATTGATCGGCTACCTCCTGCATAGCCCCCTACTGGGGATTGAGCGCACAACCCAGGCACGTGCCCTTGACTGGGATTGAACCTGGGACCCTTCAGTCCACAGGCTGACGCTCTATCCACTGAGCCAACCAACTAAGGCAGAACCTAGGTATTTTCAACTGCAAAGCCTGTGCTCTTTGCATGAAACCCATGGCTACAGGGAAAGTTACAGGGGTTTTACCATGAGAATAAAAGTTGATCAAAAAAGGACTTTCCTTCAACCAGCAGGCAGGAAAAGTGGGGCTCAGGAAGAATAACTACCAAAACCACAAAATTATCTAACCAGAAAGGGAGTTCCTCATAAGCTCAGACAGACAGGAAGAAGCACCAACCAGCACCAGGGCAGGGTGTTCAGCCCTTTGGCCATTTGCCTGCACTGGCCAGCATATCACATCACCGCCGTCTGTTTTTCTACGTAAAACTGCCTTTCAGGCCAAGCCCAGTGATTTGTATATTCCACTCTAAGTCATACATGGTTGAACATGAAAAGGAAGATCAGAGAATGGACAAACTGACAAGACCTCTAAAGCACCTGACTTTTCTAGCAAGGCAGCTTCACAGACAGCTTAGCCATCCTGTTGCCATCCAAATCTGACCACAAATGCCTGGCTGGTTTGGGGGTATGTTCATCCCCCCATCCCACCCCCCACACACAGTCCTGATAGGCAGGCACCAGCCTGATCTCTGCATCATGGGGAAAAGGCCTGGGCATTACCTCCCAGAAGCTGTCGCTGGACACTTCTACTCCAACAGAATCATCGTAAGTGACAGACATCTCTCCGAAGGGTGAGGGAGCAGCAGGTCAACTGCAGACACTCCAAATCCGAAGACAAACCTACAAGAAAAGCATATCATTGTGATTCTGAACTCCCAAGGTAAAAGCAAGCCATCCTCACTGACGACTTCCATTTCCAGCACTGCCTGCATACAGAACAGTCTAAAATGTTTCCTTTAGTTGAGAGGTCAATAAACTCTAAACATGACACATACACGTACGCTATATGCATACACATGTGTATTTCACATTAATAAGTAAACCTCCTCAACATCCTGCTGAAGAGCTAGAAGAGCTCAGTTTGTGTTCTGAGATCAACAGATTGATGCCTTCACTCTTGCACATCCCTCGGAGAATGAGACACAGAACACACGAGGAGAGCAGCAAATGAGGGCAGAGCCCTTGCATGTCTGGGCTCACTCTGTCCCAGCCTGTCCTAGCCACCCAGCAGGGAGAGAGAGGATCAGGGTAAATGTGAGTGGAAATAATCCCACCTGTGACATGACTCTCCACAGGGTTCCAGCACATTTTGACTGTGCCGGGCACTGTCCTCCCCGACCCATGGCTGACTCATCTCAGCCACTGAAACCCAAAATTCAGATCAATTTCTTTTGACCCCATCCGTGTGAGGGTCGGCTACACAGAGTAAAGACGAACAAGCGAAAGTGACCGTTTCTGAGTGCAGATGCAGTGTTCTCAACCCAGCAAGGGGCAAGGGGCAGTTGCTCCACTGCTGGAGGGAAAAAGCTGAAGCACAATCGGAAGCACAGATCACTGCGATGGAATGACCTATCCACAGGGATGAGACTCCACCTGCCTTTCCACCACCCTGTGTTCAGATCACACAGCCAGATCCAAAACTCTAACCACAGAGTCAGGACTCAAAGCCTCAGCTCAGTGAGAGCAGGGAGCAGGTGGGTGGGCAGGCAGAATGCCCTACACTGCTGCACCTGCAAGCACAAGGCTTGGTTTGTTCTAGGTCCTTTCCCCATGTTATCACGTCTAATCCTCACGATTCCCTGTGAGACAGTCTAGAGCCACAGTGAGGAATACACGCTCGTGTCAGGCTTCCTGGGCTCCAATCCCAAATCCACTACTCACTGTCTGGGCAACAGAGGAAAGTTACCTGACCTCTCTATGCCTCAATGGCTTTATCTGTAAAAGACAGACAATAAGTAAGTCAGAATTGCTGAGAGGGTCAAATGAGACAATACATACAGGGGCTTAGAACAATACATGGCCCATAGTAAGTCCTATGGACATAGTAAATAATAATGTAATCGTTATTAGACTATGGACATAATAAATAATAATGTAATTATTAAAGGGCCAGTGCATGAATTCATGTACGGGTGGGCTCCAGCCAGCAGGGGGGAGGGGACGTGGGAAGTTGGCTGGCTAGCTGGCCAGCCCCAACCCACCCCGCCCCCTGGTCGAAGGGTCAATTTGCATTTTAGCCTTTTATTATATAGGATAGTAACTATTAGTATTACTAGCATTACTTTGGTCTATTCTTTTTAGTTGAGAAAACTGATGCTTGGAGAAGTAACTTGCCCAAGGTTCACCCAAGTAATGAATGGTAAAGACAAGCATTTGACACCACTTCTGCCTGTTTGCTAAGGTAACATCATGTCTCCAACTTAAATAAGATCTATAACCTCAGATCTACTTGCTAGTTAAGAGGGTTTAATCTGGTGGAGCTTCCACAAGTAAACACAGCACTGTACACCCAATGAATTCAAAGTAAAGACAGATTATGGCACTTCAAAGCCACAGCTATAATGCACGCAAGTATAACTAGGCAGTTGCATGGGTGCCACCCACACACTCGTCCTGACAGCACACTCACAGGGGCAGT
Source organism: Murina feae (assembly GCA_004026665.1). Classification (NCBI taxonomy): domain Eukaryota; kingdom Metazoa; phylum Chordata; class Mammalia; order Chiroptera; family Vespertilionidae; genus Murina; species Murina feae. The sequence goes on from PVJC01033774.1 coordinate 6,976, forward strand.
GCATCATCACCCACGAAGGCCTGACAGGCCACATGGCTGGGTGCTCGTACCACCCTGTCTCACAGCATCCCCTTTTCCATGGAATCCTGTGCTCTGAGTCAGGGCCCTCCTAGAAGCACCCAGTCTGCATTTGCAGCAGCAGAAAGCCATCTACCCAACACTCCTGCTCTCTGCTCCAGGCTCCTCAGGGAACATCTGGGCATTTGGCTCAGGCTGGCTGCTGGGCCAGCTCCAAGGAGCAGTTACAGGGAGGAAGGGCACCTGCTCTGGATGGAGAAAAGCTCAGGCAGAGGAATTCCTTCCTGCCTGGGTTCAGCCACGGTTTAGACACTAATGGAAGATCATGTCTGCACAAGATTTATTAATAGAATGTAATTTTTAAATTGTATATCATCAGTCAACAGCAGCCTGAATGAAAAGTATACTGTAACTCATCAGTGACTGACGAGGTCCGGACAGAAAGTATAGTGTCCGTCACCGGTGACTGACATGGTGCTTAATGTGTTAGGCATCCTTTGAAGCACAATGTTAGCTATATTCAACCATCTCGTTTATTTTTCATTAACAGTCACATAAGGTAGGTATTTTTATTACCTTTCCACTGATGAGAAACTGAAAATCAAGTAACTTGCTTAAGATTATAAATGGTGAGATCAAGAATCAAAACCAGGTTCTGTGATTCTAAAGTTCAAGTTTTTCCTATTATACTACACTAGAGGCCTGGTGCACGAAAATCGTGTACTCGGTGGAGGGGGAGTCCCTCAGCCTGGCCCGCACCCTCTCCAAGTCCAGAAGCCCTCGGAGGATGTTCGACTGATGTCAGGGAATGGGCCTAAGCCGGCAGTCGGACATCCTTAGCACTGCTGCAGAGGTGGGAGAGGCTCCAGCCGCCACTGCTATGCTCCCGCCCAGCTTAGGGCTTCTGGCTGAGTGGCACTCCCCCTGTCAGAACACAGTGATCACCAGGGGGCAGCTCCTGCACTGAGCATCTATCCCTGGTGGTCAGTGCATGTCATAGTGACAGTTGCTCTGCCATTCAGTCGATTTGCACATGAGTCTTTTATTATATAGGATTGCAGATCTATACATATAAAAGCCCAGGGCCTGGAATGGAAGAACAACTGGAATGACCAGTGGCTATGATGTGCACTACAGCAGCCAATCAGCATGATCCAGGCCCTGATCGGCCCAGCTGGCCCGGCCCCTAATTGGCCCCCAATACCCCAATTGAGAGCAGGGCCAACTTCCCATCCTTCACTGACCTGGCCCGATGGGCCCCCATTGGGGCTGCCCAGCTGGACCTCACCTGTGCACAAATTCATGTACCAGGCCTCTAGTAATCAAGTAAGTTTATAGGTATAATGAATAAAATGCTGTGAAAATATCAAGAGAGCAAGAATGAATTCTTTTGCTTGACCGGTTTGGCTCAGTGGATAGAGCATCAGCCTGCAGACTGAAGGGTCCCAGGTTCGATTCTGGCCAAGGGCATGTACCTTGGTTGTGGGCACAGCCCCAGTGGGGGGTGTGCAGGAGGCAGCTGATTGCTGTTTTTCTCTCATCGATGTTTCTAACTCTCTATCTCTCTTCCTTCCTCTCTGTAAAAAAAAAAAAAAAAATCAATAAAATATATTTTTTAAAAAGAATGAATCCTTTCATGAACAGGGCATGGGAAAAGCTGGAATGAGACTTACAGCGAGATGGACTCTGTTTAAGTGCAGAAGAGAGGGGCCTCCTATCTGTAAGGGGAGGAGGAGATCAAGATGGATCAAAGGGAGGCAAGAAATCTCATCTGCCTCTGGAAATCCATGGTTGGTGATTTTACAAAAGTAACAGTATCAGCTGTCAGCCTTCAGAGCTCAAACAAAAAATGTCCTCCACAATGTATAGTTAGATCTGTTCATTTATGGCCAGGATTTGACTGACACCACTGACTCAATATGGCACAACGACCAACCACTATTCCTGAGCCGATGAGACTGAAGTCACACCAGTCACTGGGTTCAGAGATGGTCAGGAAGGGACTGGAAGGGAAGAACTCATGATGGATTACCCATGGTCCTATCACGGGAAGACAACGCAATGTATCTTCCTCCCTCACAGCTGCTTTCAGACATCATCTATTCCCTCCCTAAAGTAGGAGGCGGGGTGAGGTGGACACGTGTGACTTGGGGGCCTAGAGCTGCAGACAAATAACTCTCAGGTAAGAGGAGAAGGCATAGGACACAGCCTACAAAGAGACAATGAACTTCTTGAACAAAACCCCTTAAGTCCAAACACTGGCACTCCGTTCTCATATGTGGGCACTCACTTGAGTTCGGTAACAGTGGGAACCAGCTGCAGACCAGGCCACACGCAGGAGCCATGCTCAACCCCACAGAGAAACCAAGAAGGTTCTTGGCCAAAGTTGTCCATGTTTGTGTCAAATCAAGAATGCCTGCTTCAATCACACATGGTTCTGCTATTTCACAGGGGAGCCCAGGGCGGGAATAAAGCAACATCAAAGCAGCCCCTATATACCAAGCACCTCTTATCACCAATAGGTGGTCTAGGTGAGCTTTATGTCATTTTTGTGCCTTAAAACCCCTGTAAAAACATATTACTGTCCCCATTTTATAGGGAGGCAACTGAGTGCAATGATTCAAATTAAGAGCTCGCAGCTCATCTATAATAACAAAAGCATAATATGCTAACTAGACTGGACATCCTTCCAGACGAAGCCAGGGCTACAAGGGAAGCCTGGGTCCCAGGTGCCAGAGGGACACTGGTGCCAGCAGCCGGGGGAAGGAAGGCCTACTCTTGCACAGATTTCATGCATCGGGCCTCTAGTAAATGCTAAGCTGGGATTCAACCCGGGCGTCTGGCTCCATGCTGCTGACTCCAGCAGGACATTGCATGACCAGCCCTAAGTCATTCCCAAACCTGGGAACCTTGCTTGGCTGGGAGGCTGCTCCCTCAGGGAAGGTAATATCGCTGCCCAAATATTCACAAAGGCCCTGGGCCTGTCAGGGAATATTACTCAGAATTTTTTTCATGCAGAAATGTGAATCTGGCTTTAGTATCCACTGATAAAGGTGGGGAAACCAAGGTTTCTGAGGGCAACAAGAGAGAACCTTCAGGTCTGTTTCTTCAAAAGGAGATCTGGCCGGGTAAGCTTCCTGGTCCTGCTTCCCTCGCTCAGCTAGGGTCGAGCCAAACCTGCCCCTCACCAAGGCTGTGCCCATGCTGTGAAACTAGCTGGTCTGTACTGCCAAATGGTACTAAGTGTTCCGGAGATGTACTTACCAAAGCCAAACCCATAAATGTGCATTTAATAATTAACTAGGTACTTCTGCACGGGCAGTGAAATTCCTGGGAAGACAGTGTGGCATCTGGGCTCCACCCCTGTGGACTCCGTCAGCCATCCTGAGAGCCTGTCCTCTGTAAGGCAAGGTCATCACCAGCGCCCCCTCCCTCCTGAGCTATGAATGGCTCAGGGATGATAAGGGACAGGTGAGTCAGTACTGCTCTTTCCGAGGACAGGACAGAAAGCCACTTTAGTGTGTTTCAGACTGTCCACTACCCAGCAGTTGACTGTTTCTTCCTAGAGAAACTGAAACCCAATGCTCAAATGTAATGCTGAGTGAGCTCCATGAACTCTGAACAAATGCTACACATAAGTGAATGCTCCTGTGGGAGACGCCTGCGCATGCTTAGACCCTTGAGACCTTAAATTCAGTTGCTCGTGGGACAAGGACTATGTGTTTCCCTCTGAACCTTGTCTGCCCATCAGAAGTTGCAGAAGCAGCAAGCTGGACAGCGAGACAATCAAAGCACAAATCACCACCTCTCGCCTCCCACTCCTGAAAACACACCCACTCCTGAAAACACACCGGCGCTCCTCCACGTGGCCCTGGCACACAATGAGCTCTCCATCAATGCCTGCTGAATACACATTCTAAGAGGTAAGAGACACGGGTCCATATCTCTGGATTCCACTGACTTCTGCCACTGACGTATATAAACACTGGTGAGTCAGAGCCACTCCTAAACTGATTCGCTGAGTGTCAGAGGTTAACAGTGGTTGCTGAGGGTGCCCTTGGCTCAGGCTGGGAGCGGCATAACCTCCTTCCTCCCCTCTGAGCCTGATAACAGGTACCTAGTAAACAAAAGGTGCAAGTTACATAAGTACATCTAGCTCCCTCTGAATGCCCTTAATTTGTTCCAAAAAAGAAAAACAACAGTGAACAGGCTGTTGGGCCAAAAGGCTATTACTATAAAGCAAGGACATTCAGAGCGAAGGCGCCTGTTGCGTGCGTCCCCGTCAGCCTCCGGAGAAAGCCCTCTAGTCCTGTCACAACAGAGGCAGCGCAGAAGGAAGGTGTCCTCGAAGCTGCCCCACACACAACGCTGCCAGCCTCTGTGCTGCCTGCAGGACTCGGAATGAGCACACACTCCACCCATGGTTTGTTTCTTCAAATTCATTATCCAGGGTGGAAAATTCGTTTAATTTTTAACAAGTTAAAAGGCTTTCTTTCTCAATTATAGTTGACATTCAATTTCATATTAATTTCAGGTGTACAGCACAGTGGTTAGACATTTATATAATTTACAAAGTGATCCCTGATAAGTCTAGTACCCACCTGGCATCACATAGTTATTATAATATTATTGACTATATTAGGGTGGAAAATTCGTCATTAATTGGGAAATGACTATAATTCCTTCTAAGTCACTGTTTGGCCCAGAGTTAGGGGAGGATCATTCCTTAAGTAAGGACATATTTACCCATTCATTCTACAAATACATGTTTGAGTACCTACTATGTGCTGGGTGGGTACTTCTAAGTCACTAACAAGACAGACAAGGTCCCTGCCCACCCGGGGCTGACATCCTCATAGGCAGACTGACACAAAATGGTGGGAGAATGGAAGGGGGGGTGCTTGTGGACCCCAGGTGGATGGCAAGTGGGCATAGGGACAACAGCCAAGGTCCAGAGGAGTGCTGGGCCTGTCCTGAGGTGACCCTGAAGACTCCAGGCTGAGCGGGTCAGGCACCATTGGTAAGCTGCATGGCAACTAGGATTCTTTTATCTGTGCTACCAGGGGAAAAATTCAAGCCTCAAGTGCTTATAAGATATGCTGTTGGCCCTGGCCAGGTGGCTCAGTTAGCTGGAATGTCGTCCCATACACCAAAAAGTTGCCGGTTCCATTCCTGATCAGGGCACATACCTAGATAACAGGTTTGTTCCCTGGTCGGGTGTATACAAGGAGGCAACTGATCAACGTTTCTCTCTCATATCAGTGTCCCCCCGTCTCTCGTCAATAAATGTATCCTCGGGTGAGGATTAAAAAAAAAAAGATATGCTGCTGAAAACCAAGCACACGGGTGCACCCTCATTTCATGCTTGCCTTTACGCACTATTACAGGCTTCTCAATGTGCGACAGATTTTTTAAAAATACATTTTACTGATTTTTTTACAGAGAGGAAGGGAGAGGGATAGAGTATTAGAAACATCGATGAGAGAGAAACACCGATCAGCTGCTTCCTGCACACCCCTTAATGGGGATGTGCCCACAACCAAGGTACATGCCCTTGACCAGAATCGAACCTGGGACCCTTGAGTTCACAGGCCGACGCTCTATCCACTGAGCCAAACCGGTTAGGGCTGTGTGACAGATTTAACAAAAGAAAATACCTATAGCCTTTGACTCAACTCTTTCTTCTAAAACTTTATCCCACAGACAAACTCACCTAAAAGTCAAATGTAGGTACTCATGGAAGCAACAAAATATACACACTGAAAACCACTTCCCTGTCCATCAAGAATGAAAACTGGCTCTGGCTGGCATGCTCAGTGGTTAGAGTCAACTCGCACATACCAAAGGGTCTCATGTTTGATTCCTGGTCAAGGGCACGTACCTGGATTGCAGGTTTGATCCCCAGCCCTGGTCAAGGCACGTGTGGGAGGCAACCAATCAATGGGTCTCTCCCACATCTATGTTTCTCTTTCTCTACTCCCTCCTCTCTTCCCTTCCACCCTCTCTTAAAATCTACGGGTGAGAATTAACAAAATAAAAATGAAAACTGCCATTCCACCTGTGAAGAGGAGCGCAGCAGCAGAGGAGGGTGGGCAGGACTGTGCAGACATGAGATGTTCCCACACATCAGATGAGAACAGTGGGTTGAGCACAGCAGACACAGTCTGATCCCACGGGTATTACAAAGCCATTAGGCACCCACGCAGCCTGCTGAGCGGAACAGCTCGTAAGGGAAGTTGGCATGAGAGGCACACGTGGGGCTGGTTTTCAGCAGCATACCTTATGTGCACTTGAGGCTTGAATTTTTCATCCAGTAGCACAGTGGGTCTCAGACTCGCCCTGCGGAGTGCTGTGGGGTAGGAAGGGGAGTTTAGCTGTTTCACCTCAACTTTCTCATCTATCTGAAAAGTGTGATAGGCAAGGAATAGTTTTAGAATACAAAACGAGTTAACAAAAAGACCCCACTTTGCTTCATTAACGGCCTGCACTGAAGTGAAGGCAGCGTCTCTCTGCACCGCATGACCACACCACAGCTTCGAGACAGGACATCTGCCCACACATTTCAAGATCTGACGGTCGGGAACCCCACCTGCTCTGCCTGTCAGAGGGGTGTGATCCACCCTCACCTCTCCCCTGGGTGACTATAGTCAGCTCCGATCAGCTGTCCCAGCTTCCTCGTCCCTTCCGTCTATTCTCAACACAGTAATGACCTCTGAAAACATGTCAGACCGCGTCTCTCCTCTTAAGCAGAGCAAAAGCCCCCCGAGTGCTCGGCGGAGTACAGCCGCCTGCTCACCCCCACTGGTGACCTCCTCTCAGCCCCCATTCCTGTGCCACTCTCCCCATTGCCCCACCTCCAGCCTACGAGCTCTGCTGCTGGTGGCACTGCCAGGCACAGCCACACTTGTTCTGCTCCAGGTCTTCCTCCAGGGAGCCCACAGCAGGAGACAGGCTGCCCCTCACCCCTCAGGCCTGTATCAGCCCCAGCTCAGGCAGGTCTTCTCCAGCCCATCCCCCCTCTCGGGCACGCCCAGGCCCCTTCTCTGTTTTTGCTTCTCTCCTAAGCGCAGCTTCCTTGCAACAAGTTACACTGTGTACCTAACTGCGCCGCTCACTGACCCCCCCCCCCCCCGAACACAGCTCGGGAGGGCAGGGGCTTTGTCTGTGGTGTTCATTGCTCTAGTCCCCATCCTGTGTCTGACATGTGGCAGTCACTCGGGAAAGACTTGGATGGGAAAAGTTGAGGAGTGGGTCATTTTTATTTATGCGGATTGGTTCCACAGATCAAAAATAATTGGAGCATTTATGTGAAGGTGTTTTAACTCTAGTGGTTAGAATCCTTTTATAAACACTACTGCACACGTTAAACTAAACCACGAATGGGTTCAGCAGCCACAATGGGGATATGTGGCTCAGTCCCCAGCTGTGACAGGAAGCTCCTCTGCTGCTCAGCCCCATACCCTGAGCACCGCTGCGGCCCCACTCTGCCTCCAGTCTGGGCAGCCCATCAGCACCCAAGAGAAAGGATGGGTCCCTGCTTCTCCCCAGCCACCAGCCGCCTCCCCCATGCTGGGTGCTCAGGGAGTAAGGCCTCAGGTAATATACCACTTTGCACCATTAGCAAAACAGGAACACTTTTTCTACTGGCTCGAATACCTGGCACAGCCTATTCTGTTTCTAGTGATTTCATCTGGAAAAGTGAACATTCCTCAAAGGAAGAGACAGAGATCAGCAAATGAAGTGACTTGTATCTCTGGAAAATCATGTAGTGCGTTGACTTCAACAGCAGCAGACTGTTCACTGCGAAGTGCTTGATTTTTGTTTTGTTTTCCATGATGAGTAATTCTTCATTGTTTTAATTTCAATTACAGTTTCCAATAAATATTATGTAGTATTAGTTTTAGGTGCTCAGTGCTCGGTTGTTTTTAAATCCTTGCCTGAGTATGTGCTCATTGATTTTAGAGAGAAGGGAAGGGATTCCACTTGGTGGCACAGAACTACCTGCTGCGAACTGGAGGAGGAGCTGGTGAGGGAGAATTTAGGAACTCTATTAGGACACAACCATTTCAATGAGAACAAACATGGCTTGGGCTTTTGAACATAACAGAAAGGAAAGAGAAAAAGAGTGGGGACAGGATATCTGATTTTATTAGTCAATAGTACAGAGCAACCCTCCTCCTGCAGGAAAAACAATTGTGTTGGGGAAAGTTAAAGAAAAACAAATTCTTCTCAACAGACCAAGCCAGAGAAGCTACTCCACAGCATCAAACCTGGCGGCGCCGGGGCTCAGCACAGCATCAGTTCTGAGGAGGCACGTTCCCACTCAGGTGACATCTTATATGCACTTGAGGCCACACTTGCTCACCCCTCAGGCCTGTATCAGCCCCAGCTCAGGCAGGTCTTCTCCAGCCCATCCCCCCTCTTGGGCACGCCCAGGCCCCTTCTCTGTTTTTGCTTCTCTCCTAAGCGCAGCTGTGGAGTAGCTTCCTCAGCTTCCTCCTTCAACCCCTGACAGTTCAAGTCCAAATGTCGCAAGGGTTGTCAAAACCAACGAGGGTTCTGTTCCACCAACCTGCGTTCTCACTAGCCTTTTCTCCTCCTGCCATCTCCAGTCTGTCCTTACAGCAGACAAACCATCTGGGGTCTGCTTTTTCCAACTGCATAAGCAGTTCCCCTTTGTCCCTGTCTTCCTGTCACTTCTAATGGCCGTGAAACATCAAGACTTGTCTTTCCCAGTCACAGTCATGCCACAGCTCATACAGCGTCCCAATTTCTGTCCTGCTACTTCACTGGGGACTTTAGGCGCATGCATTCTAAAGACAGTTCATGAATCTCCCAGACAGTTTAAAAAGCAAGATTTTGAACGGACATCCTCAATCTGCATTTAAGGGGCAGATTACACCCCCAGGAGAAAGGATGGGATATACCCTAAGAGATGCGGGAGAAAAAATGACCCCAAAAACACGTAGGCAGAAGAATGGTGCTGCCTTTGGGGGTTGGTCAGAATATTCAGGAGGTGAAAGAGCACGTGCAGGGTTACACATGACCAAGAACTGGGCAGAAAGAGAAAATCAGGGAATGAGGCTCCAGGGAGAGGAGACTGGCGCTGAGGTGGAGACAGTGAGCGTAGCTTCCAGTTTTTCCCTTGGAAGGTAGAGGTCAGGTGGGCTGTTTTGTTTGTTTTTAAGAAACTTCAAGTGAATAAACATTTATAATTTTTTAAAAATAAAATTCCTTTAATTTTTAAGTTTTCAGAGTATTCACACTCAATCCAATCAACCCTACCTTGACACTAGCTATCCACACATGGACATCCCGGTGAACGAATGTCCTTTAAACTTCATGGGATGATGTGATTGTCTAAACACAATTAATTCCCCTTGAGAGACAAGAATGGTGGCAGTTAATCAGTTTGGCTTAGGGAACCACTGGGTATACCCTGCTGGGAATATAATTAAAAACAACAACAACAACAAAAAGCAGACATTCACACAACACAAACAGAAAAACAAAACCAGTAAAGCTACATGGAACAAACATTGCTTTCTGACGATTCAGAAGTCAGTTTTTACTCTTACAAGGGGCTCTCAGGGCCAAAATTTAAAAGCTGGTCCCAAATTTGCCATTAAAGAGCTATGGAACCTGGGGCATCGTTTCAGCACCCTGCTATCTTTACTTGACAATAAGAATGTAAGATTAAACAAATTCTTAGATTTCTGAGCTTAAAATATTTTTAAAAAGCTTCCTACTGGCAAGAGCTTATGGGAGAATGAGTGATTTACAGCCAAGTCATTGTAAGCATTGTGCACTGGCAGTGACCTTCACGGCTGCAAAGTGCTTTCCTTCTCTATCCGATTGGAACCTCACAGCCACCCTACAAGGATGTCCTCGCCAGGACCCCGAAGTCCAAGCTTGACCTCACTCACAGAGGCCCACGGTGAAGCAAGCCCCTACTTCTGAGCACATCCACACCCCAGAAATTACATCCAGTATTGGTGACATGGGATGTCACCTGGGGTACAAGTCCTGCACATACAAATCCCAAGGCTTAAAGGGAAAGTCGACAGAAATTAACATGTACATTTTATAAAACAAGTAAAAAGAAGCATGACTGCTAGTAACCACAGCCTCATGCACACTGACCCTAAGTCCCAGGGCTTCTCACTGAAGGACAGCCCCCCCGCCCCCGCCTTTTATTTGTTAATTCTCACCCAAGGATATTTTTTCCATTGATTTTTAGAGAGAGTGAAAGGGAGGGGGAGAGACTGAGAGAAACATTGATGTGAGAGACACATTGATTGGTTGCCTCCCACAAACGCCCCAACTGGCACAAGGAATTGAGCCCGCAATCAACTTATGTGCCCTTGACCAAATCAAACCCGCAACCTTTCAGTCCAAAAGCCAACACTCTACCAACGGAACAAAATCGGCTAGGGCTGAAGACCCCTCTTAATGGCTGCTGGGAGGGCAGGCATGGTGACAACAGCGGGGCGCAATGAGCTGTGATTATCAGGCGAGAGCAGTGCACCTGCAAATGGCTGAGTCCTACCTCCAAAGAGTGGGCAGGTTATCTTTGAACCCCACAAATGATCCCTCCAAGTTCTTTTTCAGGGGTAGTTTGTCCAGCAGGGTGCTGAGCAAGCCTGGAGGGACCCAGCACAGGCAGCTTCCCAGCCAGGACACCAGGCTGACCCCTGCAGAACCGATGGGAATCAGGCAGGTGTAGAGAGGTGCAGGGCATCCCAGAAAGAAGAACCTTCAGGGAAGAGTCGGGGAGGGGTATGAAAGTGGGGTCAGAGAGGGGCACAGGCCAGAGTCTGTGGGACCACGCAGGATTCAGAGGGCTATACAGCAGGGCTGTGTGACCACCCTAAAATAGAAACAGTGATGAAGAAAGAAGGAACTGGTGCCCCATTTCTGCACAGAAATCCCCATGTGGTTTAAACTTGATAAATTTCTCATAGCTTGTCATCTTCAGCTGCTGGCTAGGCTGAGTTCTATGGTACACACTATGATTAGGTACATTTTTAACTGACAGGACCATGCTGAGATAATTTTGTTATGCTGTTACTAATCACCAATATATTTATTTACACATACAATACCTCTCTTCCAAAAGAGCCCAGAAAACTTCACAGAAATCAAATCCCCAGGGACCTGAAACTTCAACGCTAAAATGTCAGTAAGATTGCTTTTTAAAAAACAACCCCAATGTTAGGTAGAACAGAAAACCCACCCTCACTTCCAATTTCTGGTCTCCATAGGGCAACCTTTTTCAATACTTGTGTCACTGACCTGCTCCAGGAACCCATGGCACTCGGAGTGAAACCCCAATTCCTGCCCTTTGCTGCAAGACCCACCATGACTGGCCCCCAGCTGCCCCCTTCCAATCTTCCTCACTGGCTGGCCCTGATCTGCTCCAGTCACAATGGTCCCCCCACTGTTTCTGGGACACACTAAAGTCGTTTCTGCCTCGGTGTGCTGTTCCCTCTCCCCGGAAAGCTCTTCTCTGGCTAAGTGCATGGCCAGCTCCCCGACAGAAAAGCCTCTCTGACCATCCTCTTGCATCCAGCTCCCCCTCCCCCGCTCCCCCTGCCCCGCTACCCTGCTACTTTCTATTCTCTTCGTATATTTCTTTAAAACATAGATGGCTACCTGGATTTTTTTACCCAAGTAGTTTGCTCCCCCCTCTAGAAAACAAATTCACTGGGGTATCTCACCCATAATAGGCCCTCTTTAACTTGTTGAAAGTGACAACTACATGCTGGGATCTTTATAAATGATACTAGGGGCCTGGTGCACAAAAATTTGTGCACTCGGGGTGGAGGGAGTCCCTCAGCCCGGCCTGTGCCCTCTGACAGTCTGGGACCCCTCAGTGGATGTCCTATGATGGCCCCAGTCTGCCAGGCGCCTTTTGTGTGTGTGTGTGTGTGTGTGTGTGTGTGTGTGTGTGGCCACTGAGGACCTGCCCCCAGCCGCATCTGAGGCTCGGAGCAGTCCTGTGTGTGTCTACCTGCCGGGGGCCTGCCCCCAGGCACACCGTGGAGGCTTGGAGCAGGCACCCCCTCTATGTTGATCTCTCAGACTCTTGCCCTCCCCTGCATGTTGTTCTCTTTTTTGAGCTGTGGCCAGGGCTGGGTGTGGCCTGCCTCCCAAGCTTGCCTACTGCCCATCTTCCTCCAGCCACCAGAAAGCA
>PVJC01033775.1:0-19193 GCA_004026665.1 Murina feae
CACAGCCTCAGGTCCCCTGGGTGCCAGGGCAGGGGGCATGGCCTGAGGTCCCCCGGCCTGGCACCAGGGAGGAGGGTGCAGCCTGAGTTCCTCTGGCCTGGTGCCAGGGCAGGGGGAGCACCCTGAGGTCTCCTGTCAAGCCCTGCAGGTGGAAGTCACGACCTGAGATCCCCTGTCAAGCCCCATGCAGGAGGTGGGTGGGCGCGCAGCCTCAGGTCCCTGCTGATTGCTCCTTAAGGCTCGTTATGGGAACTTAGCCTCAGCTCTGGGTGCAAATTGACCCGAGTGATGGTCAATTTGCATATTCCCTCTTTATTATATAGGATATTTATCTTTTCCTATTGTCATTTTCATGTCAGGGTTTTGAGAACTTCATCTAGATTACTACTTTTGATTTTTCCCCATTTATATTTGTGTATGCTTTTTTATCCTTCTATCCTACTGGATATTCATCCATCCATCCATCCATCCATCAATGTATATCTGAAGTGCTCTTCATACTCTGTACTAGCACTATGGTCAGTGCTAGGATACAAAGATGAGGAAATGTCTTGATAATACAGTGTTGTGACACTTGAAGATAAATTCTCATTTTTTAAAGATAAATGTCACTTCCTCTGAAGTCTTCTTTTATCCATTCTGGCAGAGTTATGGTAATTCGGCTATAACACTTATGTCTACTATGGTACTTGACACATTGCACTGTAATTAATTACCAATCCCTCCCATTTTGGCTGGCTTTATGCTTCACAGGGATTGTGCTTTTTTAATTTTGGTATATTCCCCAAATTATCACTGGAGACCCACAGCACAAAAATGTGTGCACTCAGGGGGGTGTGCCCTCTTGCAGTCTGGGAACCCTCGGGGGATGTCTACCTGCTGGCTTAGGCCTGCTTCCCAGGCGAACAGGCCTAACCTGGCAGTCAACATCTGTATGGCAGTCCGGGAGCCCTCAGGGGATGACCACTTGCCAGCGGGGAGCAGGCCTAAGCTGCAGTCAGACATCCTTAGCTCTGCTGAGGAGGCAGTAGAGGCTCCCACCACCACTGCTGTACTGGCAGCCTTCAGCCTGGCTTGTGGCTGAGCAGAGCTCCCCCTGTGGGACTGCACTGACCACCAGGGGCAGCTCCTGCACTGAGCGTCTGCCCCCTGGTGGTCAGTGTGTGTCATAGTGACCAGTCATTCCCAGTGGTTCTGCTGTTAGGGTCAATTTGCATATTATCCTTTTATTATATAGGATAGGATATATGGGATAGAGGCCTGGTGCATGGGTGGGGGCCAGCTGGTTTGCCCTGAAAGGTGTCCCAGATCAGGGTGGGGGTCCTGCTGGAATGCCTGGCCAGCCTGGGTGAGGGACTGAAGGCTGTTTGCAGCCTGGCCACAGTCCCTTCAAGGTGGGGGTCCCTGCTGGGGTGCCTGGCCAGCCTGGGTGAGAGGGGCTGAGAACTGTTTTCAGGCTGGCCAAGCCCCCCAGCAGAGACCCTCACCCCATGAGGGTGGGGCCATCCTAGGTGAGGGGCTGATGGCTGTTTGCAGGCTGACCACAGCCCCCAGCGACTCAAGCTCCCAGTGAGGCTGGCTGGAAGGAGATACCTGGGGTTTATTTATCTTCTGTAATTGAAACTTTGTTGCCTTGAGTGGAGGCCACAGCCTGCCTAGGCAGGCAGCTTCCTCCTTCACCGGGGCAACGAAGCCTCCTGTTTGCTCTAGCTCTGTGGCTGCCAGCTGCCATCTTGGTTGGGTTTATTTGCATGTAGTCGCTCTGATTGGCTGGTGGGCGTGGCTTGGGATGTATCAGAGTGACGCAATTAGCATATTATTCTTTTATTAGATTAGATTCAATTGCAGAAATGAATTGATGAGATTAGGAGAAAGAGCATTGAGTTAGTAAATTAAGGTCAAATTAATTATGGCCTAGAAAGAGCCAAGAATTTATTTCAATACAGTAGAAAATAAAAATCCATGAAAGGTTTTTGAGTATTGGAGTACTCATAGACATTACTTGTGTGAGAGTAATCTGGAAGCAGTTTATAGGCCAGTTTAGAGCATTATTGAGCCTCTTTTTGTAGTTTATCTTCACCTGAGTATATTTTTCCCATTGATGTTTACAGAGAGTGGAAGGGAGGGAGAGAAACAGAGAAAAGGAGAAACATCAATGTGGAGAGACACCTTAGTGGCCTCCTGCACACACCCTTACCGAGACCAGGGAACAAACCCGCAACCCAGATATATGCCCCGGAACATTCAACCCTTTGGTGCACAGGCTCACGCGCTACCATTGAGCCACATTGCTCAGGACTTACTGGGCCTTTTTAATTACCTATAAGCTGTGCTAACTTGTTATCTTTTGAAAAATTGGAAATATAAAATGACAAATTTTATGTAAATAAAGTACTTATTTTGTAAAGTCTAAAAACGCTGGTCACTAATCAGAGTAAAATTTGGTTTAATTGCTAAAATTTTTAAAAAATAAATTTTATTGATTTTTTACAGAGAGGGAGAGGAATAGAGAGTTAGAAACATCGACGAGAGAGGAACATAGATCACCTGCAACCAAGGTACATGCCCTTGACCGGAATCAAACCTGGGCCCTTCAGCCCGCAGGCCGACGCTCTATCCACAGAGCCAAACCAGTTAGGGCTAACTGCTAAAATTTGTATATATAGAATTTTAGCAATTTAGCTATATACTGTTAGACTTAAATGCATTTACTGAAGTGAAGTACAGAGTTGCACTCAAATGGATAGAGCAATGTATTTAATGTTTTCCTGTTACCCTGACAATTTAGGAGCTTAGTTTTCATTGGGATTAATTAAATAAAAACTAGTCTAATTTTTAAGTTAAAGAAATATTGTTGAGTTTTATAACTGAGATTTAACTTATACTTCTGTTATAGTAGGTTCTTGTGTAACTAGGTTTGTTTTAGACAGCAAGATAGTATGGCTTCATAACATTTGAGATGTGATATTTTAAAAATGTGTTTTATAATTTGTGAGATTTTGTGGGTTTTTATATTCCTCAATTTATGATATGGTCTTAAAACATTAAATTTTTTATATTAGTTAAATTTTCAAGGTCAATATTTATTTGCTTACATTTTATCACTTTCAGAACAGTGGAGTCATCATTTTAATTTTGCAGTAATTTTTTTTTAATGGCTGAATACATCTTTTTTAAAAATTTTATTGCTTTTTTACAGAGAGGAAGGGAGAGGGATAGAGAAACATTGGAAGATTACACATAAGAAATGCTTATCAATAAAAATATATCTAATACTAAATCAAAAAGAAGATGTAAAAACCTAAAATATTCTATAACCACTAAAGAAACTAAATTGCTAGTCAAAATCTTCCCATGAGTAAATGACAGGGTCAGATGATTTTTCTGATGGGTTTCATCAAACTCTCAAAGACCAAGATCAATCTCAGTTTCAAAGAATAGGAGAAGGAACACTGCTCAATTGATTTCACTAGGCTAGCATAGCCTGATCAAAATCAGTATAAGAATACTATAAGAAAAAAATTATATAATAATCTCGTCCATGAACTTAGATGTAAAAACCCTAAACAAAATATAAGCAAATTGAAAACAAATATATAAAAAGAATTACAAAAGAAACCCATTGTTTGCAAATAATATGATTGTATATATGGGAAATATAAAAGAATATAGTTTTAGCATTTTCTTTAAAATGTCTTACATTTTATTAAATTTTGGAGATTTGCTATTTTTTTAATGTATAAAAAGGATCCTTAACTTTATATATGAACAAAAGATAAGGGGAATATTTAAAGATTCTAACCATTGCTAAGGAATTTAGATTATATATTCTTATATTTTAAAAATAATTTTCCAAAACTTAAAATTGAATTCATGCAGTAGAAAACAGTAAGACACTGGAAAGCTTAACAAGCAGTCATGCTCAGGCAGGACTGTTAAGTTGTTTGGAGCATCCTACCATGCAACAAAGAGTTGTGGGTTAGATTCCTGGTCAGGGAACATAGCCATGACCGGAGTTGGCCCCCCTATTCAGGGTACATAGGAGAGGATAAATTCAATAAAAAACATATCTTCGTGTGAGAATTAAAAAAAAAAAAAGAATAACCAGTCACAGTCAGCTGTGCTTTCCCAAATAAGGTAACTGCTTAAGCTATACCAATCAAATAATTTCCTTACTTTGCTTCCACATCTACATAAAAACCTTCCCCCATCTATTGATGCACTACTAACAACCTTTGGCTTAGGGTTTCCCAATGTGGCCTTTATACATAAACCTAAGAAATGCCCCCCCCCCCAACATAATAAAACTAGACAATTCAAAGTTTTTAAAGAGAGAAAAAAATAAGATGGAATGATGGAAAGTCCTAATCAATTTGCATTAACTTTAAATTTAATTTATATGTAACTGGTTCCTCCCCTTCACACTGCTAACCTCCAGAGTGTTTCTAAAACTCAAGAATTGCCTGGAACATTTACTGCTCTTTATTGAAAAGTTGAATAGTCTGATGTTGGTTTATATGGGGTTTTGGGAAAGTTCCTGAAATGAACAATGAAGTTATTTGCAACTCTTATCTGCCTGGGCAAGGTTTCCTGGAATAGTGAAGTCTTGTAGTTGAAGACAGCTGAACAGTGATGTTAATGTAGATGTAAACTCTGGGTTCAGATGGTTTCACTTCCCAATGCCCATTCAGTACTAGTGAACTTGAAAATCCTATATAATATCCTATATAATAAAAGCATAATATGCAAATTGTCCCCTCAACTGGGAGTTGTCTGGGAGTTCAACCAGGGGTGGGGCCAGCTGGGGGAAGGGAGGACGTACCTGGCCAGTGGCCACTAGGGACCCTACCAGTTAAAGAATTTCATGCACTGTGCCTCTAGTTTATCCTATGTAATAAAACAGAACAGTAGAATGACCATCTGGATGACCATCCAGGAGCACGCTATGACACCCACTGGTGCCAAGCCAGCCAAGGAGGATGTGATGCAATTTGTCGGGTGCCAGCCATTGCCCCATGATCGCCCCCACAAAGAGAGGCCCAGGCCCTGACCAGCGGGCTGTGGGGTGAGTGGGGCCTCCCTTTGTGAGGGAAGCCTGGGTCCTGGGTGCTGAAGGGATGCCAGTGCTGGCAGCTGGGGAAAGGAAGGCCTACTCTTGCACAAATTCCAGCAACTGAAATGGTAGAGTGACTGGTCGCTATGATGCACACTGCTATGGCCAACTGGCCTGATCCTGGCCTGATCAGCTCCCCCCAACTTCCTGTGGCCTCTCCCCCTTGCCAGCCCTGCCCCTGATTGCCCCCCTTCCACCCCGGACTCAGGCATTGAATGTCTGTCTCCCCCTGGCCACTTGGTCTCTGTGGGGCTGAGGCCGCTCCAGTGGGTGAGCTGCGCCCCCATCTGCAGCTTCTACAAGTGGGACCTCTTAACAGAAGTGGAAGCAGAAACAGAAAATCACCATACGCTCAGCACCGGAGCCCCAGCTGGCCGCCAGCCGTCAGTCCTGTAATCCATGCGGTTTTGGCCCAATCTGTTCAGGGCATGTGCAGGAGGCAACCAATTGATGTGCCTTTCTCACATCCATGTTTCTCTTTCTGTCTCTCACCTCCCCTTCTCTAAAAATCAGTGAAAAATGTCCTCAGGTGAGGATTAACAAAAAAACAAAATATGCATACATACATATACATAAATACATGAATATTGGGGAATGGGGCCCCACAGGTGCATGAATTTTCTGCACCAGGCCTCTAGTGTATTTATAAAAAGTCTAATTCTTAGGCCCATCTACAAAGATAGTACATTCTCTTATATGAAGAGTTGGACATTTGATTTTTTCCCTCTAGGAATGAGGATTAACTTTGACAATTAAGGAGTCCAAGGTACCCAAATAAGCCGTTGGATATCAGTCTGTAACTTAGAAAAGAAATAGAAAAGGATCAGAAATAGAAAATTGGGAGTTATTATTTAGATTGAATCAATGTACCTAGATGAGTTTACCTAAGGAGGAAACATAGAGAAGAAAAATACTTGGGCTTAAGAGTTCTATTTAGTACTTAACAGTTATGCTGGTGTTTGCTTCTTTTTCTATGTCTCTCTGTGTCTGTTCTGTTTCTCCCCTCATTCCCCCTTCTTCTCTCTGTGTGTGTGCTTAAACCAGCAAAGGAGTGGCCAGAAAGGTTGGAAGAAAACCAGGAATATGTGTGATCCCTTGAGATGTGGCTAAAAGGTCGTAGTGAGGTGAGAACGCAAAGGCCTTATATGCCTAGGTGGAGAAAAATCTATTGACTTTAATGATGATTTTCCACTCAACAGTTCTGTACATGTACAAAATATAAACTATTTATAGAACTATTCAATCTATTATGACATTCTTCACATAACAATTTCCTAGTAGAAAATTCTGCTTGCTGGGTAGCTATTTGAAATTAAGAATATTTTCTTAGAAATAATTTTACCAACTTGCTCCCACATCACCCCATAAAAGTTATTTAATTTCTAATTTTCACTGTGATCAAGGAAAGGAGGTCAGTGGCATGTAGCCTGCAATTTTATATATAGTACAGGGGCCTGGTGCACAAAAATTTATGCACTTGGGGTCGAGGTGGGGAGGTGTCTCTCAGCCCGGCCTGTGCCCTCGCAGTCTGGGACCCCTTGTGGGATGTCCATCTGCTGGCGTGCCTGGCCAGCCTGGGTGAGGGGCTGAGGGCCGTTTTCAGGCTGCTCACAGCCACTTCAGGGTTCAGGTCCCTACTGGGGTGCCTGGCCAGCCTGGGTGAGGGGCTGAGGGCTGTTTTCAGGCTGCCCACAGCTCCCATTGACCCAAGTCCCAGTGAGGCTGGCTGAGCATGCAGTTAAGTAGTAATGAAGCAATGAGAGGAATCTAGGTCCATATACTCAATCTTTAATTTGATAGAGTCTATTTAATTTCACCTAAGGGAGACATTCAGGTCCCAGAACAGCATCTTGATGTTAGGATTCTGGTTAATTCAGGTATTATTCTTTTCAAATATTTTTATTCTTATAAAAGCCTTTCTTTGAACTTTAAAAAAAGTTGTCATTTGTAATGTGTGTGTGTACATTTACCCCCTTTTTTCTTCATTTTGTGTTAATCTAATTTAGTGCTTAAATTTTCCTGTTTCTGATATCCCAAGGTTTCCTAAATAAGTAACATTAGTAGAATAGAAAATACTAGAAGTAAAAATGAAAATTTTTGAGGTAAAAAAAGTGTGGCTATAGAGCTTAGGTTCAAATTAATCTTTTGATTGAAATCTTATCCTGTAAATCTTACAGAAGTAAATTAAGTGAATTTGTTAATGGGCTCATTGTTATGCTCCTTACTTCTTAGATTGGTATGTGAGCAGTTCCTAATTTTCCATTTATCAAATAAGGTGATAGAGGATTAATTTTTTTTCTCCTCCAAAATCACAAGAAGTCTTTCCTGAAGGTGATTGCAGTTTTTAAATTTTGAGGTCAACTGTTAAATGATTCAGCCCTAGGAAGAACCTTTTTGTGGAGGTATTTCCAATATCTTCAAAATGAACTGATGACTTTTTTAAAGTAATCCTTTTTTCCTAAACAACCCTTCCCTTCGCCAAATAAAAACTACCAGAAGGTTGATGAGTGCTGGCATTTTTAACATGTTGCCATAGTTGTTCCCTGTTGCCAAGGAAAGTTGACCACTATCCAGTAAAATTTGTCTTTGATAAAGTGTTAATTTTTTTATGTGATAAACTATTATTGTGTCATCAGTTACAGAATGACAAAATAGCATATTCAGTTGTCCAATTCAGATGTCTATTGTAGTGAAAGGCTAGAAGGTTGCTTATACACTTTCTTTAAACATGAAGAGCAAATTTATATTTACCTTGTGCCAAAGACGTTAAGAACATTCTCAAAGAAAACCTGCATGAATATTTAGAAAGTATGAGATTTTGTGAGATTTGTATTTTGAAAACATGAAAGACAATGCATAATCCTTTATTTGGTGATACTTGAAAATGTGTCATGTGATACAGGATTAAATTATTTTTAAGGTAGTTGAAGTTTCATTCTTATAGTAATTACAAGAATGTGACCTAAATATCTGGATATATATTTTTACATAATTCTTTCTGTTAAAGTGAGGTTCCTAAAAATGCTCTTTAAATTCCTTATTGTTAGAGCTGGGAGGTAATTAAAAGAATGAATGATTTGCTGATCCTCACAGAATATCTTTGTATTAGTGGAGTTAACACGTTTCACCATGTGAAGTGTGATCTTTTCAGTTTTGTAGGCTAACATTCCTGTTCAGTTCATTTTGAGGTGATGTGGTATTGTAGCATGTTTTAATTTAGAAATAAAGTATAGTGTTAATTTAGAAATTTACAATCAGTCCTGACTGGTTTGGCTCAATGGATAGAGCATCGGCCTGCGGACTCAGGGGTCCCGGGTTCGATTCCGGTCAAGGGCATGTACCTTGGTTGCGGGCACATCCCCAGTGGGGGGTATGCAGGAGGCAGCTGATCGATGTTTCACTCTCATCGATGTTTCTAATTCTCTATCCCTCTCCCTTCCTCTCTGTAAAAAAATCAATAAAACGTATTAAAAAAAAGAAATTTACAATCAAATAATTTGGCTTAATATCAAAATTTTTTTGGATGTAAAAAAAATAGAAGACTTTGTCCTTTTATTTCACTGAGGATATCAGAAAGATAGAAATGGTAGTGAAATATGTACACAGAAGGGAAGTACATAGGAGGGTTCCAGGAAAGGTTTAATTGTAGTGATACGCTTAGAATAAGAAATCTATTCTGCCACTTTTTAATTTCCAGATAAAAAATTAAATGTGTATTTAAAAAAATAAGGTGTTTTCTCCTTGGTAAAATAAGATATTTGTAGATGCAGTTGGAACCACAATACAGGGGGGGTCTATTTGAATTCTTTGAGAAGCATTTTAATGCTCCATGTACTTTATGAACATTCTCTGTGATTAAGTGACAGTTTCCCATTTCCCTCAATATGTGAGTAAAGTTGATTAGAGTAAAATACATTGCAAAATTCAGTGATAATGAATTTATACCCATTTTTACTGTATCTTACTAATGAGCTTTCTATCTTACTACTTATAAGTAATAATGCATTTATACCCATTTTTACTGTATCTTACTATTCATGAGCCTTGTGGAGTACCATTAGGTTTTCTTTCCTATTGATTATTTGCATCCCTACTACTTGTATTTTAATCAAGTTTTCAGCCTGCTATTATAAAATCAGTCATGTAAATGAATATGTATTTAAGTTGCTAGGAGTTCACTTATAAACCTTGCCCAAAGCATAAATACAGAAATTGATTTTCTAGCATCAGATCAAATTCTGTAATAAAAATTTATTTTTAATCCTATATAATAAAACCCTAATATGCAAGTTGACTGAATGGCGGAACGATCGGTCACTATGATGTGCACTGACCACCAGGGGGCAGATGCTCAACATGGGAGCTGTCAACAGTCAGTGTGCTCCCACAGTGGGAGTGCCATTCAACCAGAAGCTGGGCTCACGGCTGGTGAGTGCAGTGGCGGTGACGGGAGTCTCTATGGCCTCTGTGGCAGCGCTAAGGACCCTTTGTGGGATGTCCAACTGCCAGCTAAGCCAGAGGGCAGATATCCTCCGAGAGGTCATGGACTGTGAGAGGGTGCAGGCTGGGCTAAGAGCCCCCGTTGCCCCCCAGTGCATGAATGTCATGCACCAGGCCTCTAGTTTATATATAAAACAATCATCAAATCTTAGCTGATACCACATATTTTCAAATGGTATTGTAAGAATTAAATAAGAAAAGACCTTTTTATAATAGAATTTAATCTTTTAGGAAATCACTTTCACAGGTAGGCTCATGGGAAGATTATGCAACAAAATTTTTGTTTAATTGTAACCGTTTGTTTTTCCCTTTTCCGTTTTTCTGTTCAGCTTTTTCCATTTTATGAATATTAGTTAAAATTGCATAGAAATTTTATTACAGTTCAACAGCACTCCATGTAGAAGGGAAATTCAAATGATCTGCCTCTACTACAATTATGAAATTTGTTTCAAGTTTGGTTTAAAGTATTTTGAAGGCAGAGGATTGCATACTTGCAGAGACTTCTGTACATAGCATTTAAGAAGGCAAGTAAGGGTATAGTAGAGGCTCTAATTACTTTGTGGCCTTCTCTCTGGAAGACTAGAGATTGATAGCCATGACATGTTTAATACCAACTGGTGGCTTGTAGACTTTTCTTTAGTTTGACCTTTACAACAAATTGTGTGCCAGTTTTATTATTAGAATTAATGTAAATGAATATTACTAAACCAATAAAAAGTCAGTGCATAAGGAGAATTATTTATGTGAAAATTTTGGGAAGACTCACTAAAAAAATCTTGGGGACTTAGATGTAAGGAAGACAACTAAAAGCCTGGAAAGGTCATACAAATATAGAAGATTTGGGCATTTAGTGCTTTATAAGTGCTTTCAAGTTGTACCTTTATTTTGTAAGAGATGCATGAGAAATTATAGAGTATATTGGCACCTGGTTGATATAAGGAACCTTTGTCTCACAGCAAACTATTGGTAAAGCACATTTGAGTGTTTTACATTAAAGTACTTTAGGTACATAGGTGTAATCATTTTTCCTTTTTGTGATTTTCCTGAATTACTGACTTGGTTAGTGGACTAATCCTAAGTAGTTGATTCACCAATTTTTATTTTTATTGAGTATACCTTCTGTCAGGCATTTTTCTTGAACTCTAACTTGAAGAAAGGTTAGTAGTAGGACTGAAGCATTTTTTCAGACTTTAACATAGATTTTGTAGTAAAATTAGAATAATACTGTGATTGCATAGTTAGTACCACTTGCAGCAATGGTCATAAAATTTTGTATTCAAGCCATATCCTTTAAGAAGACTTCGTAGTTACCTAGGGTTTTGGACCCTCTTATGATCCTTTCTAATCTTGTTTGCCCCCTTTCTTTTGAAAACCCTTGGTGTCTTTTAAATTTCCTCTTCCAAGAAATCAGCTGATGTTTCTAAGGCTGACTTTTGAGTCAGTATAATCTAATATAATAAAAGAGAAACATGCAAATTGACCGAATCTCCGCTATACTCAGAAGCCACTCCCATGAGCCATACCCCCCAACCAATCAGGAGTGAATATGCAAATTAACCCAAGATGGCGGCAGCCATAGAGCTGGAGCAAGCAGGAGGCTTGGGTTGCCCCTGGCAATGGAGGAAGCCAAGCTTCCTGCTGGCCCTGAGCTCTGCTCAGTGCTACCAAGTTTCAGTTACAGAAGACAAATTCCAGATACCTGCTTCTAGCCCGCAGCTGTGGTCAGCCTGAAAATGGTCCTCAGTCCCTCACCCAGGCTGGCCACACCCCCATGGGGTGAGGGTCCCCTTTGGGGGACTTGACCAGCCTGCAAACAGCCATCAGCCTCTCATCCAGGCTGGCCAGGCACCCCAGCGGGACCCCCACCCCGATCCAGGACACCCTTCAGGGCAAACCAGCCAGCCCCCACCCATGCACCAGGCCTCTTTCCTATATAATAAAAGGGTAATATGCAAATTGACCCTAACAGCAGAACGACTAGGAATGACTGGTCACTATGACACACACTGATCACCAGGAGCTGCATTGAGCGTCTGCCCCCTGGTGGTCAGTGCACTCCCACAGGGGGAGCTCTGCTCAGCCACAAGCCAGGCTGCCAGCTGCCAGCACAGTGGTAATGGCAGGAGCCTCTCCCACCTCCTCAGCAGTGCTAAAGATGTCTGACAGTAGCTTAGGCCTGCTCCCTGCTGACAACAGACATCCCCCAAGGGCTCCTGGGTTGCCAGAGGGATGTCTGACTGCCAGCTTAGGCCCGATTTCCTGGGGAGCGGGCCTAAGCCAGTAGGTAGACATCCTTCGAGGGGTCCCAGATTGCAAGAGGGTACAGGCCAGGCTGAGGGACCCCCTTGAGTGCACAAATTTTTGTGCACCAGGCCTCTAGTGGTTTCATATACAGGAGTCAAAATACTTCATTTTCTAGTAAATATTAGATTAAAATGTGAAACACTTAAACAGTTGTATCTTATTTGGAAAGTTAAAAGGATATTTTTTATTTATGTTTATTTTAATTCTTATCTTAGGGACCTGAAAATACCTTTTAAGAATTTGTGGCAAAGGACTTGGCCTGCACTTGTATCTTTGGAGGCACAGTGCCCAGAAAGGGCCCCAAAGCTTTTTCCTGGCTGCCTACTCTGGAGCAGCTGACTAACCAGCTGCAGAGCACATTGATCTGGTTGCAATTGCTTTCATCCTGGAGCAGAGCAAGTTAACACAATTTAAATCAAGAGCCACATTAGAAGATTCTGGCCTGAGGATAACCTCTCATTTCCTACCTTTGAAAGGGGGAACAATTTCAGTCTCTTCCTAACTTCTAATGTTGGCAATAAAATGTTGGCACCAGTTGTTACCAGTGATTGAACCTCAGTTCAGCAACCTCAGTACTTGAGTTCTGGCTAGGAAAGAATTCAAAGCCAACCCTCAAACTATAACAGAAAGTTTATTTAGAAAGTTACGAAGGCAGAAGAAGTGTATGGTGGAAGAAGTGTGCCTCTGAGCTGCGTGGGCTCAGGGAACAAGTTACAAAGGCAAAAAAGGGCCCTTGGAGCTTAGAAGAGAGAGGCAAGGAAAAGCACCTAGAGTGAGAAGAGGGGCGCGGTGAGGAAAAGCGTGCTGGGTCCTCCTTCTTGATGGTATTTATCTGGGAGGATCCCAGAGTAGACTATTCATCAACTTTCCAGGTGTGTCCTTTCAAGATTGAGGTTTCTATCATGCCAGGAGTCTTTACTAGTAGTCAATGCAGCTGGTCCTAATGTCACCCATGGCCTCACTTGTCTGGTTTTGCTACTTTCTTGGGCCTAGAGCTGAGACTTACTGAGGCCTAGATGTATGTATTTGATGCTAGTTAGAACCTCATTGTCCTGGTCGCTTAATGCTTAAGAGCTATTCTCCACCCCCGTCCTGTTTGGCCCTTCCCACTCTAAGAGGGTCTAACCTGCCAGGGGAAGGTCCAAACCACATGGCCAGTAATTTACATCTTCCTATGTGTTCTTGTCTCTCCTTATGGTAGGTAACATCCTGAACTTTGTATTTCACTCCTTTGCATTTTATAAATGTTTTATATGTTTGCCTAAAAAATATATTGTTTTTTTGTTTATAAAAAGAAATACTAAATATAGTCTTCTGGACTTGCTTTTTTTGGTTAAATATCATGTTACTAACATTTATTCTTGTTACATATGGTTGTAATTCATTCATTTTTACCACTGTATAATCTTCTGCATAATTTATTTTCTGCCTGTGTTTCCAGTATTTATGCTGTTATAGATATGTTGCTATGAGCATTTTGTTCATCTGGGTGAACATGTGTCAAAAGTTTCTCTTGAATATGTACCCAGAATAAGAATTGCAGGATCATAGAATATGTAATGTTTAATTTAACCCTACAAGATACTACCTAATTAATTTCCACCATTGTTATAATAATACTAGAAGCCCATTGCAGGAAGATTCCTGCAAGAATAGGGCTTCCTGAGCCGGAGTGAAGCAGAGAAGGGAGCGAAGCCCTGCCTTGGCGGGCTTCGCTCCCTTCTCTACTGCCTCCCTTCCTTCCTTCTCTGCAGCTTTGCTCAGTCCGCTTTGCTCCGTCCGTCCGGTCTCCATAGTCTCTGCTGCTTTGCTCCTTCCCTTCTCTGCTGCCTCACTTTCTCCCGTCTCCACTGCCTCGCTCCCTCCCTTCTCTGCCACTTGGCTCCCTTCTGCAGCACTTGGCTTCCTTCTAGGCTGTCTTCAGTCTTTGCTTGGAGCCTGTGTATACAAATTAACCGCCATCTTGGCGGGGTTAATTTGCATATAGTCGCTCTGATTGGCTGGTGGGCATGGCTTAGGTGTCTCAGAGTGATGATCAATTTGCATATTACTCTTATTAGATTAGATTGTTCATTTATGTTATTTTTCTCTTAACTGGGATTGTCAGAGGTTTGTCTATTAATCCTTTGAAAGAACCAGGCTTGTTAATTCTGATGCTTGTAGTGACGTAGGTAGATTACTGTGGTTTAAACTAAAGCTTCAAGCATAAAAATAGAAGAGGATGGGATTAAGAAATGTTAGGATATGAAGGCCCCTTGATCTGACTTGATAATTCAGTTGGATATGGTAGTTGAGAGAGAGTGGGAAAAGTACAGAATGACTTCTGGGTTTCTGGCCTGTATATGAATCAGGGTATAAGTACATACTTTTTTTGACCTTGCAATTGAAAAATGCCCAGGTCAGTTTTGTTTTTCTTTTCATTAGTTTCTGCACCATTATTTTCTAATTTTAAAAATAAAGCATTATTGCCTCATGAAAGTTGGTGGAATACTGTTGTTTTGTTTTGTTTTCTGTATTAATGCTTGGGAAACATCTCATATAAACTTTACCTTCCTCAAGAAGAATTTGAAGCTGTTATTCCAATATTATCTTTAGTTTATCTTAACCAAATAAAATAAGCTGGATTGCTCTAGAAAGAAGACAGGTCAGGAATTACACAAATCTATAAACTCCTAGCACTTCCTTTATTGTTTAAAGTATTAATTTTCAAGGGACTAGTGTAAGTAATTTGAAGCCAAGAGTAATCAGTCTGCTATAACCTTCCTGTAGTTGTACTTTGAGAAATAACAGTACTTATATGCAAACTCAGGAGCTCTCATCACTTAAACTGAGGTACAGAATAATAATTTGGATTTTTTTTTGTTGAATTTCAGTGGAGGAATTTAAATTTTTTTAGAATAGTAATATTTCACTGGTCACCAGAGATCAAGATTCTCAAGTCTTAGACAATTGGCAGAGCAAGTGTTTTAGAAAGTTTGTTGTAGCTCTCCTAGCCTTACAATTTAAAACTTTTTTAAAAATCAGAGAATTTGATAAATTTGGCTGCAGTCAGTGAATAATTATGTTAAAAGAGAATTTATTCCATTTACAAAGACAAAAATTAATGAAGTATTACATTTTTCTGATACCAATTTCTTTCCAAAACTTTGCTGCTTTTTCAGTGGACCTTTTCCTTTTTGTATATAACCATTTGTTTGTCAAGCTGAGGCATTACCTCAAGTGATTACAATTGCTCTCTTGGTTCTGCTCTGAGTGAGACCATTATTATCAAAAGCATCAGATGACATTTCTAATAGATGACTTTTTGAATTCACTGAAACTAAACAGCTGTTTCAAACAAATGCCCTTTCTGTGGGGATTTGTTATCTGTAGGTCAATTGATGATTATTCGTGATGAAAATATCTACATTTTGAGTGATTTTGAAATCAGATTTTAATTACATTTTTAATTTTAATGTATAGCTCAACAGGCAATATGCAGAAATATGTTTAAAGAAATTAGTTAAAATAACTTTTAGTGTAAAAAATACATTCTAACAGCCAGGAGGCCTGGGGGGAGTATTTATACCAATGAATTATTGAGATATAACATTAACAAGTCTGCCAGAGGCTCCTCATTTACTGGTTTAGGTTTTGTTTAAATTGTTATTAAATCCCAGGGATAGTGTGTATGTAGGCTTTTTTCATTTCGTGTACCTGTAGGGATTACAACTTTATTAAAGTCAGCCAATCAAAATAAATTTTATATAAGTTAACCACCACATCGTGAAACAGTTTTCAGGAAAAGTGCATTTTGAATATTCTCTTTGTTGAATGAATTGTTTGGCTTTGTAATAATTATAACAACATTTATGTACTAACCTGGAGTTATACTCATCTGCAGTACTACAGCTTCATCATTCTGGAAAATATATAACAACACTTCAAGTTTTTTGTGGGCAGAATTCATATTTCATTTATCTTTCTACCTTCAGTGCTTCCTATATTGCCTGGGACATGGTATAGCCTCTATGTGAATGTTTGTAGAATGAATAAATGCTAAACACAAAGGGGAAAACCTAAGCAGAGCCATCGGATGAGACAATATGTTGGCTTTAGATAGTGAAAAGATCTTATGTTATAAAAGATGACTAATCTCTATTTCTTTCCTCGCTCCATTCATTCATTCAACTATTGAGTGCCAGGTTTTGTACTAAATGCTAGATTGTATTAAATACAACAATGAACAAAACATTAAGTCACTGTTCTCAAGGAGATTAAATTCTAGTGGAGAGAATCAATAATAAACCAATTTTTAGAATGTCAAGCAATAAGGATATGGAGGAAATTAAAACAGGCAAGGGGGATAGAGTGTAATCTGGGTGTAGAGCTGTCACTATTTCATACAGGGTAGCCAGGGAAATAATACTTGAGTAGAATTTAGAAGGAAGACCAGTGAGGACTAAATTTATATTGTAGGTCTAAATTTATATTGTAGGTAAAGATAGTGTGGCTTGAATCAGGATTTTAGCAGTTCACATGGTAAGATGTGGTAATACTCTGGATATAATTTGAAGGGGAGGAGCCTACAGGTTCCAGTGATGCATTGATGGTAGAGTATGAAGGAAGGGAAGACAACCATACTGGGTGATAGGTTTTTACTGGGATAGTGAAGACTGCAAAAGGAGCAGTGTTTGGAGGAGTGGAGGTACATGTGCTATTTCTCCCCCCTTGATATCTGTCCCTGAAGCTAGACTAATTTTTCTGTAGTTAGAAAAGGAAAGAGTTGTTTGCTAACTGTCTGGAAATTTGGTATTATGGGGAAAAAAGCTGAATTGAGATTCCCCAAGGTAGAACTTTAAGACCTGACTCTCACTTTCAGAAACTTTGTCAAATCACTTCATTTTTTGAGATTCTTCAAACTGTTTCCTTAACCATGAAGTGAGTTGGTTGGCCCCAGATTTGTCTCTAATATCCTTTCATTTGTCCCAATTTGTTTCTTGATCCATTTATTTTTTTGAAACTGTTTTGATGACTTCTCCTTTACCCACTTATTTATTATAGATACTCATGTTTCTGACCTTCTCTCTTATTACACCGAATTTTCCTCGTTTCGATCAGTTTTATAAAAATAACTCTCAAATCCACACTTTAAAGTTTTTTTTTCTGAGTTCCAGACTAACTTAAATTTGTTCCAGTAATTTCAATCCCAAATTCCTCCTCCTACCCCAGACTTGCTCTTCTTCCTGTGCTCAGCAATTAATTTTGATAATATGATTATATGCCTATTATTAAAGCTGACCATTAACCTTATTGAATTATAATGTTCAGTTTGCTAAATAGGTTAATTAGAATTAAATTTTAGAATCTAGCTTACCTATCAGATCTTAGTGTGATTGAAATCCTAAAGTCCTTTCTTGGAGTCTGCAAGGTCAAAATTAAATTTTCATAATACTAAAACATTTGCCTTTTTTTTTTTTTTAACTGTCTTAGCATTTGCATATGCATTGGTATGTAAAACTACTGGCTTCTTGTTTACATACATTTACAGGAAAGAAACAGTTTCAATTATGAAAGGTTTTTGATGAAGCCTTGAAAGATTAATTTTCTTAAATCTCACCCTTTAGTACATGTTTTTCTTAATATTCTGTGCTATAAAACAATTAGCATAAAACATTTCCTGCTGCATGGTACAACCATACAGTGGAATAGCAAACACCTATTTATAAGGATAACTACATTCATTTATGTAAATGAATCTTCATGACAGTTAAAGGGGAAAAGCTGAAATATATTTAATAGGAAAACAGCCTAATTTGGGTCAGGACTCTGTTACAGCTTTAGTTATATTTAGATCACTACTGCTATCAAATGTTTTGAGTGCAGAATCAGAACTAGACCTTCATTAGGGCTTGGGATCTGAGCACCTGTGAGACTCAGGTAATCTTTTCATGTGTTTACAGCTCAGCCAACAGTTAGTAAAACTGGAAGAGATCTATCTCTGTTTGCAGCCCAGCTGCTGGGATTTTGAGCAGCTGGGTCATTTTCTTTTCTCCTTAGCCCCACCCCTGGCTTTTTTCATCCCTAGAGAAGTCATTCACCTAATACCCTGACTCCCTCTTGTATGGGCATGACCTTGCATTTGGTGAAGGCTCTGTGCCCCTTGAGGACAGAGTTTTCTCTTAGGTTTGCTGCCCTGGTCCCAGCATTTCTCAACCCTACCTCCTCAAGCTCCTGCCCATCCATTGCCCCTCCCCCTCCCCCTTCCCCAAGCTGCTCCAGTACTTGGCATCCTTTTGAAAAAGTGCAGATTTGCATTGTGAATGAGGCTGCTCAGGATTTTAATGTCTTGCCAAAAGTTGGTTAAAAGTTAGGCATGTAATAGGGAAAAAAACAAAAGCTGGTTTTCCCCTTCTATAGCAGATTTACTCCTTTCATCACTCCCCAGCCATGTCTTCATTTCTAGAAAGGGCTTATTCCCTTTAGAATTTAGTTCATTTATTTCTTTGCATCTCTGCTCTCTGACTTTAAAAAACTATGATTTTATAGTCTCTCCAGCTTGTTTTTATTGTTAAAACTAGGGGCTCGGTGCACAAAAATTTGTGCACTCGGGGTGGAGGGAGTCCCTCAGCCCGGCCTGGGCCCTCTCACAATCTGGGACCCCTCAGTGGATGTCCTATGATGGCCCCAGTCTGCCAGGCGCCTTCTGTGTGTGTGTGTGTGTGTGTGTGTGTGTGTGCCCACTGGGGACCTGCCCCCAGCCGCATCTGAGGCTCGGAGCAGTCCTCCTGTGTGTGTCTACCTGCCGGGGACCTGCCCCCAGGCTTGGAGCAGGCACCCCCTCTATGTTGATCTCTCAGACTCTTGCCCTCCCCTTCCTGTTGTTCTCTTTTTTGAGCTGTGACCAGGGCTGGGTGCTGCCTGCCTCCCAAGCTTGCCTACTGCCCATCATCCTCCATCCACCAGAAAGCAGGGAAAACCCCGCCTTGTGGTCAGGCCAGCCTTTTCCTGCTCCCTGATCCCCGGAAGGGATCTGGGAAGCCGCCAAGCAGGCCGCCAACTCTTTCCCACTCACCCGTCCCCTGCTGCCTTCCTTTCCCACTTCCCTGGGGCGCCAAGGGGTCTGGGGAGCTGCCAAGCAGGACCCTGGCCCCTGCAGCCTTGCTTTCCCGCTCCCCGGTGCTCCGCAAAGGGCCTGGGAAGCCCACCAAGCAGGCCGAGACCCCCCCCCCCGCCGCCTCTTTCCCACTCCCCGTCCCACCACCTTGCTTTCCCACTTCCTGGTGCCCTGCAAGGG